>JBBBDQ010001375.1:1937500-2187500 GCA_037127315.1 Ascarosepion bandense | reverse complement strand
GATTTGTCTGCGGATGACTATATATATATATATATATATATATATATATATTTTATAGTTGCTTATTATTATCATTCTTATTATTATTAGTTTTATTATTATTATTATTATTATTATTATTAGTTTTTTATTATTATTATTATTTTTATATTTCTTTGAATTTTTATTTAGTTTTATTATTTTTTATTATTTATTATGGGATACCATTTACACTGTTTAATTGTAATATTGCAATGATTTAGTATGTAAATTTATATGTATGTTCTTATTTATATATTATGACTTAATTATGTTATTGTAATAATTTTAATACATACATATTTAGTATTTTATTATTTCATTGAAAGATTCTAACCATTAACATATTATTTTTTAAAAATTTATTTTTCATTCATGTAAAAAGTTCACTTCATACTTTAATACATTATTTTCACTAGAATTTTAAATAGAAATATATTTCGTTTTTACAATTCCAGATTCACATACGCATTTATATATGATTCTTTCATACATATACATTCATACATGATTCTCTCATATTATTTAGAATAGAAAATCATTCCATCACTTGATATATGTATACTTCATTTCACATATTAACTTTACTGACTCATAAATGCACACATTCACACATGATTTCTCTCAACACATACATTCATAACTGATTTTCTCATTTTATTTAAAAATGAAAGTCATTCCATCACTTGACATGTGTGTACAATACTTGTTATGTATTTTGAGTGGAAATGTATTTTGTCACTGTCATTGACACATACTAACATTACTGATATATAAACACACTTAATTTGTCTATAGTTTAAATAACACACATTATTTTTGCTTACATATACTTACATTCATAATAAGCATCTAATGTTTTTATTATGTGTTGGCATACACACTTAAACAGACACAAGTTTTTTCTACATTTAATATTCATCCATTGCTTTATCACATATGACACATATCTGACCAATGAAACTATACCTCTATTAATATACTGTCTCTTAAATTTTTAAATCATTCATCTTTAATGAATCTCTGAAGAAGTTTGTTAAAGTGAAACATGTTAGATTAAAGACACTTTTTTCCTACTTGTTCTTATTCTATTCATATATATATATATATATATATATATATATATATATATGATCTGGCAACTCATATTCAAATATACCTGTTTACTTTGGCAACTAGCCAATCCCTGCTGCAGTTGAGTTTTTGCAGAGCCCACCTGTGGTTTATACTGAAATTCTGATGAATGGACTTTAGTAACAGTTTCTGGGAGAGGAAGCTTCATCTGGCTTGATCAATAGTCTTAACAAAGGTGCTGCATGCTGATAACATCAAGAGGACACCTTCTTGAAAATTCAACCCTGGTTGAATCCTGTTCTTTTACTGTCTTCTCTCCTTAATAATGATTTTTCTCAGATCCTTTCACTTAAAGTAATCTTTTGGTCTTAGTTCCTCTATAGCTTTGCACTAAGATGAAGTTACTACAAAGATACACGTGAAAATAAAGTTAGCAGATAAGGGTTTGGAGTGATCTAAACAAGAGGTGCATATTTTTTATAAGGATAATTAAAATCTAAGGCACATGGGATCAGATGGTGGGGTCACATGTTTGAACACTGCCAGAAGGAACAGTCTCTTTATTAAGACTCTCAAGAACACAGGCCAACAGACTTAAATTTTACCCTGTTTAAAAAACAGGGATGTCTACTCAACTTGTGTATCAAATACAGTTAGGAAAGAGTTTTCAATATTGCAGATGGTCTTTATAGATATAGTCAGATAAATGAACTAAAAAATTTAACACTGTACCATGACTGTCAGTTACACACCTCAGAATGTTTTCAGACATGTCTCTCTCTTTCTTTCAATATATATATATATATATATGTATGTATGTACTGCTTGCATAATTTATATTTACTCCATATATATATATATATATATATAACATGATAAAAGCTGATAGGAAACTATTTATTTTGTCTTACCATTCTGTTGGATTCTGATCCATACTTGAACTATATTTGATCCCAACTCATCCAGGGTGTAATGGGTAAATTGTTACCATTTTCTATTTTATACTAGCAGTATAGCCCAACATTTCTCAAGTGTAATGAAAGCTTTAAAACTAATCCATGATCCTGGAGCTCAGACTCAGCCTAAAGAATATTTGTGTGAAGTTTGGTGAGAATCGGATAAAAATTGTGGATTTGTATAAAGGACATACAGACAGATAAACAGATACACACACAAACATCTTGCCTTTTATATATATATATTATCGATTTTCTGCCCTATTGTAAGAACTGAAACCTTAAAACTTCTAAATATCGTTTCTTATGTCTTTGTCTATGAGTGCATCAAATTTGAATAAAATCAGACCACTCCTTCTATAACCCGATTTTTTCGATTATCGATTTTTGATATTTATCAGGGGTACCTTGACACAAAACCTAGCTAAGAACACTCGCAGAAGCATTTAGTACAACTGTGTAAATTTTCAAGAAAATCGGTTCAGCCATTTTGGAGTCTATAGGTAATGGACACACACACACACACACACACACACACACACACACACACAGAGACAAAGTTCCATTTATAAATAAGTTTAGATTAGATTTTGTGCATACATATTGTTTTAGATTTATAGTAGGGTAAAGTAAAGTATAAAGTAAGTATAGTACAATAGGGGCATCGTCTATGAGAAAATGATCCTAATGGCACAATTCACTCTGCCAGAAATCTGGAAACTGTACTGCTTGGCATTCATGCCAGAAGCTCCAAATGTTTTATTTCTCTTTCGACTATACTTTTAGCCATTACAAAGGATGAATTTTATTTTACTTTAACTAAATATAAAACATGTTTGTATATATATGTGCTCACTGCTTTTGGAATATAAAACATAGCCATGACTCTATAGATATACGCAAACACCTTATATATTCACTATAATATAAAGTAAAATAAAATTAATCCTTGATAATGGATAATAGTATAGCTGAAAACACTTGAAGAAATAAAACATTTGAACAGTTTTTTCATAACTTATGTCCTGAAAAGAGAAAAAACTATTATAAGATCACAAGAAAAATTGTATAAAAACTTAACTACAGCACCTTGTCTGTCATTTTTAAACAGTGTGGATACAGATATTGACACTGAATGATGATAATCTGTTCATTATTTGAAGGCATTCATCAATCTATGTAGTTAGAGTCAACCTACTATTTCATTAACATGGCCTGAAGATTGTGTTCAAGCATTAAACAGACTGTCTTTTTTGGCTTTTGATCTCTATGTCCACACTGCTTATATTTACTTACACTCTATTCAAGATGTTGGACATTTTTACTACATAAATATCAGTCAGTTAAGTGCCATACATGATACATGCTTGGGCGATCATGTCTCGAAAGAGACATGACTGACTGGGCAGAAGATTATCCCGCAGTAGGTTGCCATTGCTTTCTGCGGTAGACTGGTTGCCGACCAAGGCTATAGAACCCAGTCCGTCCTGCTATTTAACCCATAACTGGAAGGAAGAGATAGATTAATACCTTTAACTGGACGCTCGTGGCCTAGGAGTAGAATCGCCGACTGATGCCAATTCGGTTGGGTTTCAATCCTGGGTTAGGAAGCGACCGGAGTCTAAGCCGTACTGATTCACTGTAATACAGCGAAACAGATCTCTCTGCGGATGACTATACGTATATATACATAAATATAGGATACTTTAAAATATATTTTATCATTACATATATCATGTATAGAATGCTTTCATTGAGTTTGCCATTTATTTTATTTTATGAAGTTTGTTTTTGTGTATAATAATAACTTCAACTATTTTGAGTCCTTCTTTGCAATGAATGTTATATATGTATACATATATATTAAAATTTTTGTATTTAGGCAGCAAATTTTCTTTTAAATATGTCAGATTAAATAAATTGCAAACACTATGTTTGCTTATTTTTAATAAAATCTCTTCATACTTTCATCCGTTCATTTGAAAAGAGATTGAAAATACTTGGGTACCTTAAGAAATGAATGAAAATAACATCTGTCAACATTACAGCTCATTTCTGACATCTACCACTAGTGTGCAAAGGTATTAGGACAGGAATGATTTTCCTAAAAACCTCACTGAAATTCAAATACAGGGTGAAAAACTAAGTAAATTTCTAATAAATATTGATTATTTAAAACTAGGTGTAAAAGAAATGTATTAAAATGAAGTTATATTTAATTTTTCCTATTTTCTATTAAACAAGTTATTTTGAAACTACTCATTATTCTCTTAACCTTGGATATAACTGACTATTTACTTGTTCCCCACTCTCGAATTGATAAATCTAATGTTACTTTGCAAGACACACTTTGGGAACAAATACAAGCTGCTTGGCAGGAGATACCATTAGATACATTGAAGAACCTTGTGATGTCAATGCCTGACAGAATGAAGGCTGTGATCAAAGCAAAAGGCTATTAAACTAAATATTAAATTTATTTTGTAACAAAATTTTTTTCTTGTTAAAGCATTTGTTGAGTAAATCAAATCAAATTAATTTAATTAAATTGTTTATTTTCTGTCAATATGCCTCATAAAAGATAAAATAGTTCCTGTTCTAATACTTTTGCACAGTACAGTATATATATATATATATATATATATATATATATATATATATAAATATAAACTAATTTATAAATGGAACTTTGTCTGTGTGTGTGTGAGTATGTGTCTGTGGGTCCGTTAC
This sequence comes from Ascarosepion bandense, assembly GCA_037127315.1. Taxonomy (NCBI): domain Eukaryota; kingdom Metazoa; phylum Mollusca; class Cephalopoda; order Sepiida; family Sepiidae; genus Ascarosepion; species Ascarosepion bandense. Next base: position 2,182,722 of record JBBBDQ010001375.1, on the reverse strand, counting down.
CTATAGACTCTGAAACGGCTGAACCGATTTTCTTGAAAATTTACACAGTTGTACTAGAAGTTTCAAGGTTGAGGTTCTTACAATAGTGCAGAAAATTGATAATATATATATATATATATATATATATATATATATAAAAGACAAGATGTTTGTGTGTGTGTCTGTTTATCTGCCTGTATGTCTGTATTTTTTCAGTCCTTTTATTTTAGCTTTTGCTTCGGGTTTGGCTCTAAGTAGGTATAATTATAGTTCTTAGTCTCAGCCATGATACCATTTACTCAGAGGACTTATTTAGCCTTCAAAATTCAGTTTACAATGAAAAAAAACCTTATTTGATATTGATACCAGGAAATGAAAATTTGACTTACATCCATTCATTTTTCTTTCAGTCTATGGTTTGGGTTTTTGCTGGAAACAACTATTGCTTTTTAGTCTTTTGTGCCAACATCCAAATAGTCTGAGCTCCAGGACCATGGATTAGTTTTAAAGCTTTCATTACAACCGAGCAACGCTGGGCTATACTGCTAGTATATATATATATATATATATATATATATATATATATATATTATTAAAGAATTAAAATACAAACATTTTAAAAGTTAATATAAATTTTCTAATCTTGCACCCCAGATTATGTACAAAATGGCAAAAAATTCTTAGTTCAAATTAATAAAACAAGTGACTTTGGTTTTCTTAATTTTCCATTTTATCATTCACTTATTTCTCTCTCTTATATATATAAAAAATATTTAGGTACATATGCTTATATTGTGTGTCTGTGTATGTGTGTGTGTGTGTGTGTGTGTGTGTGTGTGTGTGTGTGTAGAAAAGAACAAACTCAAAGCACATTGGTTCATACATTGTTAAAAAAAACTGACTGTATTAATCTTCAGTTTAATAACAACACTCCTCATGAAGTTCAAGGTTGAGAATCATGTTTTTATAAATCCTGATTTCATTAAACGTACCACAAAAGTTTAAAAGTTTTACTGTTTTTTAATAAATATCCTCACATTTATTTTTTCTAAGCTTGGTAAGTACATTGTTACTGTGTTTGAAACTTAACATACACATATATATACATAAACTTTACACATATTTATTTACAAGTAAACAAAATTCATTCTTAATAATGGCTAAAAGTATAGCCGAAAGTGCTTGAAAATATAAAACTTTTGGACAATTCTTATATAATTTGGGTTCTGAAAAAAAAATTCATATATATATATATATATATATGGAATGATGAATGAATTGTCATCTAAATTACGCAAAAATGAAAATAACACTGACATATCATTTTAACAGATATATTTACCAAAATTACACAAATATATCTAGAAAATCTAAAAAGGAAATTTATTAAATAAAATCACCATTGGTTTTAACCACAGTTTTCAGATAACTTCAAAAACTCTTGCAACTCCCTTCAAAGGTATTCTTGTTTAAGTTGGTGAATGTTGCCCTAATCTTTATCTTCAGTTCATCTTTGGTGCTACAGGGAGTTTTGATGGTCTCTTGCTCAAATGTGCCCCACACATAATAATCAAGTGAGTTGCAGTCTAGGGAGTTAGTTGTCTGACAGCCATGATTGGATTCTACTGCTTGTGTAGCATGATGCAAAGTCCTGTGGTCAGATATAGGGTCTTCTAGCAACCCTACTTTTGACCAGGGTAGCACTACCTCCTTAAAACACATGATGTAGGTTTCCAAGTTGAGTCTGGTGTCCTGTTGGGGGATGAATGGAGGAATAACTTTGCCATCACTGGTGATCATACCAAATATCTTAGTAATCACCATTAGACTCATCCCCTTCTTTCCAAATCTGCAATGTCCTCAGACTGACTACCCTAACACTAAAATATATTAATTGTAACTTCTGGTATGAATGCCAAACAGTACAGCATGCCATTTCTGAATTTCCAGCAGAGTGAATTATGTCATCATGCTCTTTTTTATCACAGAATTTACCCAACTGACCTTATTATACTATACAGTCAGCAAAACAAACTAATATGCCCGAAATTGAAATAAAAAATGGTGATAATTTATATATTGCACCCTGTATAATTTCTTGATTTATTTGTTTGACACCTACATATACATGAATATGTTAATTTATATAATATTCATATTAGTATACTAGATTTTATGCCTAAAAACAAATATATATATATATATATATATATAGAGAGAGAGAGAGAGAGAGAGAGAGAGAGAGAGAGACGAAGAGATGTCAAAACTGAATACTAACAGTCTGTCTCAGGCATGAATACAATCTTTAAGCTATATATATATATATATATATATATATATATATGTATATACAGAAAAATATATACTTATATATATGCATACATATGTATATATACATGTATATATATATATATATATATATGTGTGTGTGTGTGTGTGTGTGTGTGTACACACACACACTCGGACACATACTAGCATACTGTAAATTTTTCAGTGAAATGAAAAAGGATTTTCCCCTGAATTGTGACATTTTATCAGATTTCAGGAACTGGGTTTGACTGAAAATGTTTTTCAACAACACTTCACACACCTTCACACACACCTTCACACACACACACACACACACACACACACACACACACACACACACACACACACACACGCACACACACCTTCACTCATGCATACACGCACATATCTTTGTGTTCATTTATTTGCATGTACATCCATGCATATGTATGCATGTATATATATATATATATATATATATATATATATATATATATAAATAATAGCATGTAAATAAAAAGTATTCTATTTTATCTATTATTTACTCAGACACATGCAAGCACATAAAAAATTACATGTTTACTTCATATATAAATATCCCGATGTGCACACGCACACACACACACACACGAAAACTCACACACACACAGATATGTATATTATTTTTACTTTTCTTAAAAGAAAAAAATATTTTCTCTCTAATGATAGTACTTGTCTTTTTCCTGTCTTTGTTTTAGATGTGAAATCCATCAGTCTCTGTGTGTGAATGAATGACTTCTAACAAGCGATGACTTCCTTCTTCTTCCTTTCCACCCCTCACTTATCTTAACTCTGCTTGTAGCACACTTGCATCTCCAAACACACAAACAGACATACGCAGCACACTTAGAAATACTGCATTCATGTTTTTCTGGGCCTTGTTCTTCCTTTTCTACCATCTTTTTCATCCTCCCCTGCCTCCATCGATTACTCTTTCACTAACTTCTTCATTCAATCACTCCTCTCATTCAGTCTCCATCTTCAAAAAACCCCTGCTACTCACTCACTCACTAACCCAACCACCTAACTCTCCGAAAACCTATCGGAAAACTCATTGCGTCCATCTCACTCATTTTTCGTTTCTGCACACACGTGCACAGCTCGGCTGGTGACGCCTTTTACTTACACAAATAGTACAACTGAAGAGAGAAGATACATGCTTGGTATTATATTTGCTTACATTTCATAACTGTTGAAATACAAACGGGTGTTGTGATATAAACTACTGTGTATTTATATATAGTTATATATATATATATATATATATATAAATATATATAAGCTCTTTAATCTTGTCTTTGACAAAAAAATTAAAGAAGAGAAAAGTCTTTAAAAGGTTCAAATGGATTTACTGATTCAGGTAAGTTGAGAGCTGTTTTTAACTCCTCCAAATCTTTCTCTCTTGATTTTTTTCATATTTTGCTTATTGAAAGAAACTAGTGACAAGATTATAGAAATATAAAATATCTATTTAACGATCTCACCTGTTTGTGAAATCCAATGCTTGTGTCTTCTCTTTCTTTTTGGCATTTACCATTTGATATTCCGTAAAATAAGTGATCAAATATTGAAACATAATTTAGAGACCAAGTTAACTGGGCCATATTTTAATTAGTGATTGGGTATTGATATATATATATATATATATATATATATATATATATATATATATATATATATTTGAAGAAAAAAATATAATCACCTAATACTTTCAAAGTTTGTCATGCAGTCAACCTGTGTTTGTAATTTACTTGTAATTGATTTATTTTATTATTATTTAATAATAATTAATAATTTATTTTTTATCATTAATAATAATTTGTAATTTATTCCTTTTTGATTTATTGGGTACAGACAAAGATAAAATTAAAATAAACAAAGAATATTCTGTTGAATCTTATAGAATTTTATTGGATTTTGTTAATTCTTTAATATCAAATTTTTTAAGTTTTGAGTCAATTATAAGATTTCTAATGAATATCAAAACCAAAACATTTTATTTAAGATATGTTTTCAATTCTCTGGACTTTAAGGTTCCTCTTCAGTTTAGATCAAAATTATGTTTTTTGTTGTTAATATTTCTGCAGGTGGGTGTTGGAAACTTAAATTGATAATAAATGGTTGCAAAAAAGTAATTTTTTAAAAAAATGCGAAAGATAAATTTGTTTCAGTAAAAGTTACAGAATTTTTTTATTTCTTAATATATTAAAATTGATTTGCTCTTTTTTTATTTATCACCTGTCATAATGCCACAGTTTAGTCTGAAATTATTTTAGTTGGAAATAACTGATGAGTTTAATTCCTTGTTGGAAGGTTCACAAATGTAGTCTTGGATGAAATTTGAAATTACTTGTATTTTTAGATAAACTCTGTTTAGCTGAGACATTGTCATAGATTTTGTGTTTACCAATCTGACTTTTAGAAGCGGCCTTTTACTTCTTAAAATGTTGAGTCTTTTTTAATTAACTGTTCATTGATTCAATACAAAAAACTAACTTTGAATCTTTAAAATCATACTTTTGTCATTATACAGACACAATCTTTGACATTGTTTATTCTAGATGGCTATGATAAAAAGGAATATATATACACATATGTGTATGCATGATTGTATATACATCTGTAAAATATGAATGAAAATATTAATGTGCATGCATGTGTGTGTGTGTGTGTGTGTGTGTGTGTGTGTGCATGTGTGTGCATATATATATATATATATATATATATATATAATACTTATTCAAAATTTATATGTCTCTTGTCAAGTGATGGTGTTGATTGCAAGATGAAGGGTTTCATATTATTATATAAGCACATATAATTAGACATTGCTAACTAATATAAAAGGTTCAGTAAATATGCTCAATACTGTAGACCTTAAATAAGCAAAGAGTTATAAAATGTTCAAAATTATCAAATGCTCAAGAAGTTCATATGTGTTTGTGTATGTGTGTGTGTAAAAATTCCAATATAAATAAAATATATCTGTAACAGAATAGCATAAATAAGAGACAAAAAGAAAACTTATCTTTACCAAAACTCTATAGTTTACCTTTACTTACACAGTTTTAAAAATGTTTTTTTAGCATTCTTAAATTTTTAAAACCTAATGATATTTTTTATATTTTTTGCAAATACATGTTGCAATTATATTTATTTTATATTTACCAGGGCACAAAATACTGCAAAATGTTTTCCTTTCTTATATATATATATATATATATATATATATATATATATATATATATATATATATATATATAAACAGTAAATTAACACACACACACACACACACACACATATATATATATATAGAATAAAAAGTGTGAGAGGTTATGAAAGTTTTGTTTAAAATGATTATTTATTGTTGTTGTTATTACACATGTTATGATACATTAAGTGACCATAATGGTATACTGTGATATATATATATATATATATATATATATATATATAAATTACTACAAACAGTAGACTGTCAACCTATTTGTTTGTACTACTCCTAAGATACACACACACACACACACACACACATGATATAGGCCAAAATGTGGGTTCAACTTCTAGATTTCAAGCTAAAAATTGCCTAAAAATTGAAGGTTGTGTTCCTTTTTCAAAACCAATTTCATAGATCACTCTGGGGCAGAAACTCTGGAAAGGTTTAACATATATTCCATGATAACAAAATCAACCCATTATGGCATAAAGTTTCCTTAAAATTTTAGTTTTTATTGCTTTATCTGGCTTATAGTAATCTTAGGTCTGGTAGATTTAAAATTTTAGGTAAAGCCCTCTCTGAAAAAATTGAATGCCATCTACTAATTGATTAAATAGTTTGAGCATCTGAGGTAAGTAGAAGATAACTAAACCAAAGAAATTATGAAACTTATTAATTATTGAATACAAACTTTTACATACATGCATAAATACATACATCTGCATGCACACACGCACACACACACATATATATATACAAATATGTCTCTGAAGAAGCTTTAATAAAAGTGAGACATGTTAGATTGAGATAGGTTTCCTATTTGTTCTTTTTTTTGGGGTACACTTATATGAGTTGCTATTCCTGTTTCTTTTTATTTCATTAAACAGTAAAAATAATAACACTCAGTCTAGATTGAGAAATCTTACTACAGACAGATCATGCCTCCGACAGGAATTGAACATGTCTCCTCTTTTCTTTTGGGGAAACTGTTTTTATAAACAAAATAAAGAAACAATATTAGATAAGGAAGCATTAAAAAAAATTAACATATACAACAATCATATATAACATGATACCATCAACTTGTGTTCACTTTCAGAACAGGGTAGCTTTCTTTATCCAAAAAATAGTAATAATAATTTAGAATAAAAATTAATTAAAAAATTAACATAGATTTATATTAACAATTTATATATATATATATATAGTTAAAGTAAACAAGATTAGGCAGTGATTTCATGTGCAGGTTCAAATTGTGGCAGAGAGCACAACTGATTTAATAAGTTTAATAAGTGTGCAGGGAGGTCAACAAAATACACACCATCTAATATCTAATATTGAGTATCAACTTATGCGCATGTTTGAAGTAAAAAAAATATTATTAAACAGTTCCAGCATCTGAGGTAAGTAGGAAATAATATATATATATATATATATATATATATATATATATATATATACACACACACACACACACACACACTACCGGCCATAATTATTAGGCCACCCAAGTTTTTTTAAAAGAAATGATGTATTTCATACTATTCTTAGTATTTATTGCCAAATGATAATAGAATGGTTCTTTTGTTATTGTTACTTTGCAAAATTTTACAAGTCAAGGAAGCAAAGATGAACTCGTCTGAATCAGCCTAAATTTTCTTCATTCTTTCATTGATGAAACTGCAATATAAGTAATTATTAAATATTTATAAATTCATTTGATGCACTTTGGGCAATATTAACAGAAGGACCATTTTATGTTCATTTACAATTATTCACTTGGTAATAAATACTAAAATGTAGCATGAAATATATATTTTTTTTAAAACATGAGGTTGGTCTAATAATTATGGCTGGTAGTGTATATATATATATATATATATATATATATATATATATATATATATATATATAGTGTTGAGTTATGATAATGTTTGGCACCAAGATACAAATGTATTTTGGCAAGCTGGTTATTTAGCATAAAGTGCTCAATATTGGGGTAGAGATAGAGCATTGATAATTTTTTTAAAACTATATATATGTATGTATAGGAAGGGCTAATAGGTTCTCTAGCCTACCAAGAATAATGAGTGAAACAAAATCATAAAAATATAAAATTGCGACAATTTACCCATCGCATCCTGTATATATGTGTGTACACACACATGCACACAGTATATATATATATATATATATATATATATATTGTGTGCATGTGTGCACACACACACATGTGTGCATGTGTGTACACACACACACATATACAGGATGCGATGGGTAAATTGTCGCAATTTTATATTTTTATGATTTTGTTGCTTGATTTTCATTTTGTCGACTGCATAATTTATTAAGAATCGTTGGGCACCATCTGTAAAAAACAAAGAGCATCATGATGTAATTCACTTCACCAGAAGTTTGGAAATGACATGCTGCACTGCTTGGCATTTGCACCGGAAGCTAGAATGCAGACATTTCTGTGTGTTTGAGTGTCAGTCTGTTAACAGAAAATAAAGAAAGAGTTGGATAAGTCTAATGGGATTTAAAAGGAAGAACAACTTGGAAAACTTACTTTGATCATACTGATAAGAAAAGAACTATCAAATTTGTTCATAAGTTCATCAAACTCAACATGAAGGCATACATCAAGTACTTTCAAAAGGTAATGCTGCCGTGGGTCAAGAGGGTGGCTGCTGGAAAACCCTATATCTTGCAACAGGACACTGTACCATACCACACAAGCAGAAGAATCTAGTCATGGTTGTCAGATAATTTCTCTGACCACTTCACCTGTTACATTTGTCTACCTAACACCCCAGATTACAATCCTCTAGATCAATATGTATGGGTGCAGTTGAGTGAAAGACCAACAGAACTCCTTGCAACACCAAAGATAAACTGACGAAGACCATTCAGAAGAGTTGCAGGAGATTCCAAAATCTCCTGGTGGTTGAAGCCAATGCCAATGTTATGGAATAAATTTAGTCTTTAATATTTCAAGATATTTCTGTGTAATCCATTGAAATGAGATGTCAGTTTCATTTTCAGTTTTGGATAATTTAGATGACACATATGCACACACACATATATATCCATGCATATATATATATTAGAAGTAGTACAAACTAATGGGATGGCAAAGTACTATTTGTAGTGGTTTACTTTATTAAGAGTGCTTGATGATTAGTATGGTAATATTTTTATTATAAGTTTATAATAAAAACTTACCTTAAAGTAACACAACTTGTATTGCAATAAAATATATTTTGTTATAAACTGATAATAAAAATATTATCATATACATATATATATATATATATATATGGTAATATTTTTAATATTTCTACATATGCATATATATATATATATATATATAGACATCCGCAGACAAATCTGTTTTGCCGTATCACAGCTCATCAGTATGGTTAGACTCCGATGCAGACACACACACATATATATATATACACACACATGTACACAAATGTATTATCCATAAGTTTAATTAATTTGGACATACTGATCAGTCTATTCATCTGTCAAATTACCCAGATCTCCCAGATCTCTCCTGAATTAAAATCACTTAACCAAAAATCAGAAACTCATTTTCTCTTAATTTTTTTTCTTTGAGAAAACCACTTTTCTTTCCTTAATTAAACAGAATTCTTTGGGGAAAAGCTAGTATTTTTGTGTTAGTCTATATATATATATATATATATATATATATGAGTCATCGACATACAAGCCCATTTCACTGTATCACAGCTCATCAGTATGGCTATATATATATATATATATATATATATATATATATAATTTTATATACATAATTGAAAACCTAGGATACATACATCAGTTATATAAATATTAATATGTATGTATATTTATGTATGTTTATATATATATATATTAAAGTAAACATCAGTGGCAACAGGAGGTTTCATGCTTAAATACAATCATGATGTTCTGACGATTGTGCTTAAATATGAAAAATGCTGTCACCACTGGGTGTTGACTTCAATGTCCAATTTTATATCACATGCTGATGAATACTTTAATGTAAAAAAAAACTATATTTTTATCATATTCATATTCACACACACACACACACACACACACACACACACACACACACACACACACATATATATGAAATGTTACAGAAAGTTCTGGCGATTTATGAAATGTATGTTATGAAAGTTCTGGAAATTTACAACATATTTGAATTTATTTATTGATTTAATTTATTTAAACATCATGTTCAAACAAATTTATTATATATATATATATATATATATATATATATATATATATATATATGTGTGTATGTATTACCTCTTATAACCTGAAGTACCAACACAATTGTGTATATATAGATATATATATATATATATATGTACAAAACATTATAAAAATCAATTAATTCTGTAGATATACATATATATATATATTTCTACAGAATCATTTTTTATAATATATATATATTTCTGCAGAATTAATTGATTTTTATAATTTTTGCAGTAATATATAAATATATATTTGAAGATAACTTTATGCATATATTGTAGCTTATGTATTTATAGAACTATTGTTATAAAAATAACTTTTTGTGTCTGTATTATTTTAAAAACTAAAATACAAGATGAATATAAATGTTCAGTTATGAATTTCTTGCTTTGAATTTTTATATTATCTTAGCTCACAAATATATTGTTTTAAATTATCTGTTGAACACAGATTATTATAAAGGTATTTAAAAGAAAAGAAATCACTTTGAATAAGTTTTCTTTTATTTTACTAAACCACATTTTATTCACAAGTTGTTTTTTATATGGCTCTGGTTTTTTTCAAAACATTCTAAAACAAATTTTAAAGTGATACACTTGATTGCTATTTGCTAAAAAATGTATAATTTAAGCAACAAAAGAATAAATAGCTCACAAGATAAGTAAGAAAATTAATAGAAATTAATATTTTTTAAAACAATATTTCATTTATTTTATAACACTATATTGTACCTAGCATTTCAAAATTGTCTGTCTGCTGTTTTTTAATTCATTAAAAGTAACATAAAACTTAATATATTCATCAAGTTTCACCTGTATGCCTATTAATTTTCAGTAGTATTTTTAAATTTAAAAAAAATTGACTGGTAATAAATAATTTTATTAGATTTAGCCAATAATATAAAGTTGATAGAGACATAACTGTAAATCTTATCTAACTCCATCTACTAATCTCAGTTGGTTATATTATCCCTTGCTCTTTATATATATATATATATATATATATATATATATATATATATATATATATGGTTGAATGAAGAAGACAGGAGAAAAAAATATATTTTCCTCACTTATACGTTTCATCCTGTGATGGACAAAATGTTTAGGTGAGTAAAATATAGTTTTTCCTCTGTCTTCTTTATTTAACCATACTGCTCTTATTCTTGGATTATAACTGCATATTTTTACACACACACACACACACACACACACACACACACACACACATATATATATTTAACAGTTTCTTTTTGTCAATATATGTTTATATATATATATATATATATATATATATATATTATCAATCAACTTTAGTCTATTTATATATATATACTTATTCATCAATCTGTTTTTATCTGTTTATATATATTTATCAATTTACTTTGTCTATTTATATATATTTGTATTTATATATTTTTCAATCTGTTTTTGTCTAGTTATATATACATATATACATATATATATACATATATATATATATATATATATATATATATATATATATATATTAGTTAGTTTTTGTTTATATATATATTTTATCAATTTGTTTTTGTTGATTAATATATGTATATGTCTGTTTTTTGTCTATCTATATCTATATATGTATTTATCAATCTGTGTTTGCTTATATATATATATATATATATATACACATTTTTTGTCAATCTATTTTTTCTCTCTCTTTCTATATATATATATATATATATACATATATATATATATATTATCAATCTGTTTTTAACTATCTATATGTGTGCCTGTGTGTCTGTGTTTGTCTGTCTATATATCACTGTTTATTTTTTATATATCTCAATCTATTTTTATCTATTTTTCATGTCTAAGTTTTTGTTTTTTTTCTAAGTCTAATTTATTTAGACAATTTATATCTATTTCAGTTAATGAAATCACCTCTTACTGTCAGTTAGCTATCAGTTGGTTTATCTATATCCATATCTATCTCAGTATTTTTTTTATCTATCTGATTATATCCTGTCAAGACTGGTTTGGGATGGAATTAAAAGCATTTTACTGCTAATATCTGGCCTGGTAAAGTGGTCATGGGACAGTGGTTTTTCTGAATTCTCACAGAGCTCTTTTCTTCATCAGCCATTGTGCTTATAAGAAACAAGTTTTAAGAACTTGGTCCATTAGATAAAATTCAGGGAGATGCAGATTCATAACTGTTTTGCAAATGTATTAATACAAAGTGAATCTTAATATCTTTAAGTTAATTTAAATCCGAGATCATTCATTCTATTTACTGTCAGTAATCATTATACTATTTCATCACCCATTAGATGTAAATCAGTTATCTGTACATACCAGATAAACCACTGAGTTAAATAGCTATTGATAAATAAAAATATTGAATAGTTTATGATGTATAATGAATTGCATTCGCTAAAAATGCACATGTATATACATACAGACATACCTGAATATATTGTAAAATGAATGAACAGAAACAAATAACATAGACTAATTTCACATCTATATATATGTTGCGTTTTTATCTAATTATTTTCACATATGTCTCTTTCTCTCTCTTTTTCTCTCTCTTTTTCTCTCTCCCTATATATGTGTATGTATATATAGATATGTATATACAAGGTGTGATGGTAAATTGTTACCATCTTATATTTTTAATTTTGTGCATGTGTGTTGGTTGTTTTTGACTTTGTAAACTGCACAGTATAGTAGGGTCAGTTTGCAAAAATAACTCACTTACAAATGTAAAATATTCAAATGTTCAACAATATAAATGTATTGAACACTTTAATACAACTGAGTACTGGTCTAATTTAATTATGACCCAAAAATAACTATATATATATATATATATATGTATAAAACAACACATGATACTAGCCCAACCAATCCAAACATATCATTCTCTTATATCGTAGCCAGACTGTAATTTTTTGTTGTTTTTCAATGATATCAACATCAAGTATATCAGGCGGTACGAACGGATCCTACACAAAATTAATTGACAAAACTTGTCTATATTATTCAATGAAACCTGCATTAATATATATATATATATATATATTCAGTCGGGTTTCAATCCTGGGTTAGAAGCAATCAGAGTCTAACCGTACTGATGAGCTGTGATTCAGCGAAACAGATCTGTCTGTGGATGACTATATATATATATATGTGTGTGTGTGTGTGTGTGTGTGTGTGTGTGTCTGTGTGTCTGTGTGCATGTATGTGTGTGCATAGGTATGGATATCAGTAACTATACATATGGATATATATGCAAGTATACATACTTATATAAATATTTTTCTGGTATTAGTAAAAAAGTGCTCGATGTAATATAACAGAGCAATAAAGTATATATTCAAAGTAATAAATCCATAAACAAACAGTAAAAAGAAACTAAATCAACTCAACTAGACTATACAACCAAATCATACATAAAAATCTTTTTATTTAAATTTAAATTTTTCATTTACACATGTGTAGTCACATCAACATAAACATTAGACCATTGAAATACTAAATTTCTAAATGTGTCTCAAATAATCTTTTTCTAACAGATTTCACAGTATATATATGCATATGTATGTCTATATTATATATATATATATATATATGTAGGTAAAAAAAGTGTGAGAAGTCATGAACATTTTCTTTAAAGAGTAGGTTTATTGTTATTATTATTATTAATAATATTATTAAACACCCATAATTATATTTGTGTCACTACACTTGTTTTGAGTTCAAAGTTCACTCTCTTCAATTGAATGAATTTCTTCCAATCTGTTTCAATCTGTTCCAAATGGATTTTGATATGCAAAATGAGAAAGTTATTCATCTATCTGTAATATCTTTAAATATATATATATATATTTTTTTCAGGGACTTTGAAGTCAGCATGAATTTGCTCAGTTAAAGTGACAAATTCTTTGAACTAAAACTATATATATATATATATATATATATATATATATATAACATTTCTGTCTCAGAGTATCATTTGTAGAATTGGAAAGATCTAAGGAAAAAATTGTGATTATGGCAACATTACTATTTAGAAACAGTATGAACATGTTGAAAGAAGTTTTACCAATCAATAAAATGTTAAAATAACTGTCAATAAATAAGTGAAATTTGTATGTAGCAAAAAAAAAAAAGAAGTAAAGATGATGATTTGACACAAGAAAATAAAATAAAATTATGATAAGAAAAATAAATGCATATATAAGGGGTATATATATATATATATATATATATATGTATGTATGTGTGTGTTGTAGTTGTACATGTTATATATATATATATATATATATTACATATGTGTACATAATGCAAGATTATAATATATATATATATATATATATATATATATATATATATTTAGATATATTATTTTTATAAATCCAGCTAAAGAGGATCCAAGGTTTATATTATATGTTATTTTTATAAATATATGTGTGTATCATGTTTATATATATATGCAAGTTTTATATATAATGCATGTGTATTATATATAACACATGTGTATCTGTGGTGTTTATTATATATATATATATATATATTTGTCATCCATATACAAGCCTGTTTCACTGTATCACAGCTCATCAGTGTGGTTAGACACATAATGTATGCATCTTATGTTTATATAATATTTTGAATACTGGGACTGACAAGCATTGCTTCATAAACACACACATACAGTTTTACACACTTTACCGTTGAAAATAATCCTTGCACATAATAAATTATCTATTGCTTTAATACACATGACACAAATCTGACCAATAAGAACTAAAACCAAAATCAGTATTTGGTGTCTCTTTGTTTTTGCCTTTCTCTCTTGATCATTAATGAAGCTTTAGTAAAAGTGAAAAATTTTAGAATCAGATATGCTTTCTATTTGTTCTTTATTTTAGCATCTTGTCAGATTCTGATCAATACATTTAACTCTATGTGTATGTATGTGTGTATTTATACATATATATATATGTGTGTGTGTATTTATATATATATGTGTGTGTTTGTTTATATACATATGCTTTTATCTGTCTATACCTGTATATATATATATATATATATATATAAATGTGTATTGTGTTTATATATATATATATATATATATATATATACACACATATGCATGTATATATTGTTGTGTTTATGTATATATATGTATAATACTCTTATATTTATCTCTTTCCTTCTTTTCTCTCTCTCTCTCTCTCTCTCTCTCTCTCTCTCTCTATATATATATATATATATATATATATATATATCATGTTTATGTATATATATTTGTGTATTTTTGTCTATAAATTTGTAAGAAGATAAATTTACTGTGTCAGATAAATCTTACCTTTAAGCATTATATCTATTTTTTTTTTCGTTTTTAGCTACCTCATAATATTTTATACAAAGAAAAACAGTGTCTATGAAAAGAAAATAATAATTTCAGATATGTTCTCCATCAGTAACAGTCTTTCTGTAAATTGTTGACTGACCAATAAAACAATCTGGTATGCAAAATATTTGATCAAAGTCCATGTCTTTGCACTGTGAGTAATGGACGGAAGCACACACACACAAAAAAATTGTAGATATTTATGTTGCTTGGAAATTTTGGATTCTAGAAAAAGCAATTTTATTTCTTTTTTTAAAAATTTTAAATCAATAATTTTCCTTTCCTGCAAATTTGAGTTGAATGAATGTCCCTACTTTAACAACAGGAATAGATCTTTAATACTTTCTGCATACAGTCCACTATTCTAACCACTAAGCTTTTGTGAAATTCTCAATAAATAATTTGCTTAATCATTTATAATAGTAATCATGGGTTCACTCCCTGGGCTGTTTTAGACTCAAAAGAAATAGGGCTAGCAATATTACTGAACAAGACTACTTATCCTTTAATATGATCAGCAGAATAAGAAAAATCTTCCCTGTAAATTAAATAAAGTGTTCAGTTAGTAATTTTCTGAAATTTACTTATATTGATAAGCACTTGATAAATGCTGGGAGGACACAACAGTGTGAAACTTTGTGATAACAACAGCAAAAATGAGGACAATAGTTTGAATATCAGTTAATAGTTATATGTGATACACACTTTGGTGATCATGTCTCAAATAAGACGTAACTGACTAGCAGATTTTCCTGCAGTAAATTGCCATACTTTCTGTAGTAAACTGGTTGCTAACCAAGGCTATAGAACCCAATCTGTCCTTCTATTCAATCCATATCTGGAGGGAGAAGAGATAGATTAATACCTTTTCCAAGGGTACTTGTGTGTAAGTGAATGAAACAAATTCATTTCAGTCAGAGTTTGAATGTATATAATTGTTGTATTGCAGAGGTGGATACTATACACAGAGAAAGTGTACTGCAGTATTGTTCAGCACAATATCTGGTGCTAAACTGATATACACAGAACAGTACAACAGTTATAATGACAGACAAGGCAGAACTTAAAATAATAGTCACCAAAGTAATCAATCCAAATATTACTCAAATGACACTTAAATATTATGCCCCAAATGCTGCTAGACCATTTCAGCCATGGGCCATTCCATCATTGAGAGTGCTGCAGGTTTGTCAGCCACTCTACAACAATAATGTAAATAATTATAACTCCTCATGGTAGAAATCCAGAAGGAAACACGTTAAATATATTACTAATTTAATTACAGTTCAATTAATGCCATTATAAAAAAGCCTTTTACTTTACTTCAAATAAAGTTTTCTTTTGTGAAGGTTAGTTGAACTAATACAACTCAATATTTCAAAAAGAAACCCCCTGTGGCAAATAGTCAATCTCTGCTGACCACTTTAGTTAGAAATGTTAAGTGTTGGTTTCGTCAGTTCATAAGACACATCAACAATCCTATAGGTAAGGTGTGTCTTCTGATGGTGTTATCAATCTATGGTTGACTTTCAGAGGTAAGAGGGTAAAGGAATCAAGATTTTTGAAAGCATACACATTGTTACTTCTCACTTTGTAGGGTTGTGTTTGGTGGTGTTGCTGGGTTGTAAAAGTGATAGATTTAAGCATGGTAAGTTAGAAGAAAGAAACAGACTAAAAGACAGACATGAAATAACTGAATATACGCAGCATGAAATAACTGTCTGAACCTTGGTAGAGAGAAAAATGTGTGACTGGCCATAAACAGAGTTAGACGGTCAATGATGGATAAATCTATAATCAAAGAAAGATCTGAACAGGTATGTTTAGTTTAAAAGAAAAAAAATATAGGTAGAGATAGAGATATCTATTTAAAAAAATATGTATCTGCATTTTCTGAATTAATGGGGGAAAAATATAGTTTTAAAAAATGCAGTATTAAGATTTACCAGATAGATACAACTGAAGAAAATAATACTGACAAATAAGACAGATTTTGATATACTGAATGAAGAAATGTGATGTGATATTTATATAAACATTCACATAGGTATACAGGTAGTAGGAAATGAACTAGGATACATAAATAGATAGATAGGGAATAAAATGGGATAGATAGATAGATAGATAGATAGATAGATAGATCGATAGATAGATAATGAACAGACTGAGATAGATAGATAGATAGATAGATAGATAGATAGATAGATAGATAATGAACAGACTGAGATAGATAGATAGATAGATAGATAGATAGATAGATAATGAAAAGACAACATAGATAGATAGATATATAGATAGATAGATAGATAATGAAAAGACGACATAGATAGATAGATAGATAGATAGATAATGAAAAGACGACATAGATAGATAGATAGATAGATAGATAGATAGATAGATAGATATAAACAGCCTGAAACAGATAGATAGATAGATAGATAGATAGATATAAACAGCCTGAAACAGATAGATAGATAGATAGATAGATAGATAATGAACAGACTGAGATAGATAGATAGATAGATAGATAGATAGATAATGAACAGACTGAGATAGATAGATAGATAGATAGATAGATAGATAGATAGATAGATAGATAGATAGATATAATGATTAAAATGTGATAGATAAATAGATAGATAGGGAATAAAATGGGATAGATAGATAGATAGATAGATAGATAGATAGATATAATGATTAAAATGTGATAGATAAATAGATAGTGATTAAAATAAGATGCTGATTAAAATGAGATAGATATTGATTAAATATGATAGTGATAAAAATAAAGTAAATCAAAATTAAAATGAGATAAAAAGATAGAGATTAAAATAAAATAGGTAGATACTGATTAAAATGGGATAAATAGTGATTAAAATGAGATAAATAGAAATTAAAATGGAATGTGATTACAAAAAGATGAATAGATAGAGATTAAAATAAGATAGATAGATAGATAGATAGATAGATAGATAGATAATGAAGAGACGGCATAGATAGATAGATAGATAGATAGATAGATAGATCATGAATAAAATGAAAGATAGATTTAGATGAAAATGAGATACAAAATAAAATTAAACAGACAGTGAATAAAATGAGATACATGGATTGATAGAACTGGATACATAGATAATTATTAAACTCGGATACACAAACAGAGAGATAATGAAAATGTATTGCACAGATGAGTAAATAGATAGATAGATAGATAGATAGATAGATAGATAGATAGATAGATAGATAGATAGATCAGTAGACATGGGATACACAAATAAAGGGTGCAGTGGGTAAATCATTACCATTTTAAAATTTTTAATTTTGTGCATGCATGTTCTTTGTTTTTTTTTATTTTGTCTACTGCACAGTATAGGAGAGTCAGTGAGAAAAAAAAGCATTATGACACAATTCACTCCACCAAAAATTAGGAACTGTATTGCTTAGCATTCACACCAGAAATTCCAATACAAACATTTCATAATTTTTCAGTATCAATCTGAAGACAGTGCAAAGGATTCAGAAAGATTTGGATGATATATCCAGTCAATATCATGGTATCTAGAGTGATAACTAGTGATGGCGACATTATGCCTCCATTCATCTTCCTGCAGGACCTTAGATTCAACATGAAGGCCAACAATACGTACCCTGAGGAAGTACTACTGCTCTGGATCAAGAGGGTGGCTGCTGGAAGACACTATGTTTGGCAACAGAACACTGCACCATGCCACACAAGTAAGAGAAACCAGTCATGACTGTCAGACAATTTCTGCAACCATATCACCACTTGCATCTAGCCACCTTACTTCCCAGATTGCAACTCCACTTGATTATCATGTGTGGGACACAGTTGAGCCAGAAACCAACAAAACTCCTTGTAACACCAAAGATGAAATGAAGGCATGCATTTAACAGCTTAAACAAGGAGACCATTCACAAGAGATTCCAAAGTTATTAGGTGTCTCTAGTTGAAGCCAATGGTGAATTTATTGAATAAATTTACTCTTTAGCATTTCAAGATATTTTTGTCTAACTTTGGTAAATATATCTGTAAAAATGAGATGTCATTATTATTTTCATTTTTTGCGTAATTTCGATGACAATTTATCGATTGCAACCTGCAGATAGTGAATATGTGTTGCGTAGATAGGTAGATATGTGATTGATCTATTGATAAACTGTTTGGTCATTATAAAACTTTAAAAATAACAATACACAGCTTGATTGAAGATAGTACATCCAATGATATAAATAAATTGAGACAAATTAAGAAGTGCTTGTGATAGACTTGATATTCATTTCCAAAAAGATATAAATATATACATTAAGAAAGGTGATTTTCTAAGCATAGCTTAGATGTGGCACCCAGTGAGGATCAAAACTTACTACCCGATTATTATGATTCTCGCAAAACAAGCTTGCTAACCATTGCACCACATCAAGGTGCCCTTGTCCATCAGGAGAGAAGTAGATATATGGTTAGATATACATTTTGACTAAATAAATGTTTATACAAAGTAATTTCTTTTTGCTTGAATTATAGAGAAAAAAGTTGTTATGTTCCATATTTATTTTTGGATTAATTTTCTCATCTTTGTTATTATCACAATGTTTCATCTATTTTGTCATCTGGTTTTCTTCAGGTGTCTATAGAGAATTCAAAGAATTTCAAACTGAACCCTTTATTTAAACCACAAGATTAGATTGTTCTCATCCTGAGGTTCATATATAGGGATATCTCTTCCTTTTCATTTTTGTTGTACTGCTTAATTATTGATTTGGCTGTTTTCCACTGAGTCTAAATCTGTACTACCTGGCTTAGGGATTGAACTCACAGTTACTATGATACCAAATTCATGAACCAGTGTTTTAATCCATAGAACAATATTAGACACTATTCCCAAACTGCAGCATGCCCCATAAGTGTGGTGAAAAAGAATAGCAGGTGAGGTGTAATGATTGAATGAAAATCAAAGATGTAGAAAAGGTTTTAAATCATGCCAAAAAATAAATATGATTTCAAAATTTTAAATATTATT
This sequence comes from Ascarosepion bandense, assembly GCA_037127315.1. NCBI lineage: Eukaryota > Metazoa > Mollusca > Cephalopoda > Sepiida > Sepiidae > Ascarosepion > Ascarosepion bandense. The sequence goes on along the minus strand of JBBBDQ010001375.1, from coordinate 2,162,490 downwards.
ATAGATTACTTGTAATTGCATGCATGAGTCCCAGTGTAAATAATTATAAATAATTACTGACTGATTTTATTATTGTGATATTTTTGCATTAAGTATTAAGCATAAACCTTACACCTAGATATTATGGATGTGCGTTGTGGTACAGTGGATATCGGCTCGGAACGAGAAACTGGGGAGCTGAGTTCGAATTCCAGTTGAATCCATTGTATTCACTTACGCGCAAATACCCTTGGGAAAGGTATTAATCTATCTCTTCCTTTCAGCTATGGGTTAAATAGCAGGATAGATTGGGTTCTATAGCCTTGGTCGGCAACCAGTCTACCGCAGAAAGCAATGGCAACCTACTGCAGGATAATCTTCTGCCCAGTCAGTCATGTCTCTTTCGAGACATGATCGCCCAAGCGTGTATCACGTATGGCACTTAACTGACTGATTAAGCATATAGTGACTAGGGTTCTCAAATTAGAGGAGAGAGTTATCAATGAAACTGTTTTGACTTCAAATCCATGGTTATCTCCTTTCAACACTCTCTCTTTCTTTTTTTAAATGTACTTTTTGACACATAAAATTTGGTTAAGTGCTAGCAAATTTTCATTCTGAAAATGCATACCAGAGAAAAAGATTTAAGGCATAGGCTACTAATTATAATGTTCTAATCTGCAGCTATCTCCTGTTAACCTCTCTCTGGACCTTCTTGAATGTAGGGCTGCTTGTTTCTTTTCACTTCCCTTTGACGAGGCACAAGCAAATATTAATTCTGAAAATGTAACCCAGAGAAAATATGTTTGGGACCACGGGATTTAATAAAAGTTTTGATTTGAAATTCCCCGAGGTTAGCTGGATTGATTGACACCTGAGGACGGCTGAAGCGCATAAACATGTTGATAATAATAACAAGGATCAGGGCATTCATCTGAATTTAAATAATTATACAAAGTCGTTAAAATATAGCCTGTTACCACTCATACTGACAGATTATTAAAGGGTGCAAAGATAGGACAGATGAATATCAATCTTATATAAAAATAGATTATTGAGAGATAACATTACATGGAAGAAGCAAATAATATCTGTGTTTGATGATAAAAACAGAAATACATGAAATAACCAAAAAAATGATAAAGTTAAATACATCCAAATGATAATTCCATCTAAAAAAGGATGGATGATATACGTATGTAGGGATAAATGTTCGTGAAGAGTGGTACATGGACAGCATAATTGAAGAGATGTATAAATGTTTTGATATATCATCAAAGAGTAGGTCATTACATATTAGATTGGTAGACTGATGCTCCTCACGGAATGGATAGATTGGTAGACAGATGCCCCTCGGTGAACAGATAGAAAGGACCCAGCTGAATAGATTTGTTGTTTAAAAGCTATTTAATGTGCCTGCAGCTAAATTGATAGCTGGCGGCAGGAGGCCTTTCAGATGCGGATACGGAGAGCGGGAAGATGTAGAATTGCAGGGGTGGGTGGGGTTTCCAGCATGGGGTTGGGGTATTGCAGAAAGTCAGATGGGGGTGGTGAAGAGGGAAGTTCAGCAAAGTGGTAGGGCAAAGAGGGCGGTGTGCGGGTAAACGAGTTGTCGAGCAGATTGGCAATCCTTAATATATAAGGAAAGCCTTCTTCTTTTCTCCACGAACACACTAGGTTATTTATTTATGGTTGATTGAAGAGCTGGCTGGAATAGATTGGAAGATTTAGGAGATGGGGGTGAAATGGATCAAAGCTGGGGATTGAACAGTCGGTGGTGGGTGGGAGGTGACAGTGTGGGAGAAGATTCACTTGAATATCTCTGGTTTGCCCTCTCTGTCGGCATTTAACTGCACATGTGTGAATAATTGTTTTCAACCAGGCTTTGTGCAGATACATTTCACCAGCCATATAATCATCATTATTAATAATATAATCATTTTTTTCAAAGTTAAATAGCCAAAGAAAATTGCTTAGTCTAATCTATAAGTATATAGCAACTGACATACATACACATGCGTGTGTGTGTGTATATATGTAAGCCTTGTATAGACATTTGAATATACATGAGCAGATGTGCATATCCATATAAATTTACTCATGTTATTGTCTATGATTTTAATCTAGCTGCACTGATGAGCTGTGATACAGTGAAATAGGCTTGTAAGCAAATGATTTGTTTATATATATATATATATATATATATATATATATATATATAGGAAAAACTACTAAAAAGTTGTAAGTTTAAAAATGTATTTTTTTGACAGTATTTATTTTTTTCTATTATTATATATATATTTAATATTTTAGACTGGCCTCAGCCTTTCATCAGAAACAAATGAGCATTTGTTTCTGATGAAAGGCAGTGGCCGGTCTGAAATATATATATATATATATATATATATATATATCAAATATCAAATATATATATATAATAATAGAAATAAATAAATACTGTCAAAAAAATACATTTTTAAACTTACAACTTTTTAGTAGTTTTTCCTATACATATTAAGATAGTATGTGGATCATCATTATATAGCATAATGATGATCCACATACTGTCTTAATATGTATAGGAAAAACTACTAAAAAGTTGTAAGTTTAAAAATGTATTTTTTTGACAGTATTTATTTATTTCTATTATTATATATATATATTTGATATTTGATATTATATTATATATATATATATATATATATATATATATATATATATATATATACAGACACTGCCTTTCATCAGAAACAAATGCTCATTTGTTTCTGATGAAAGGCCGAGGCCAGTCTAAAATATTAAATATATATATAATAATAGAAAAAAATAAATACTGTCAAAAAAATACATTTTTAAACTTACAACTTTTTAGTAGTTTTTCCTATATATATATATATATATATATCAGAAATGGATTGATTTTTTTATTTATTTTATTACTTAAATATTATTTTAGTAGATACTCATATTTGATTACATGCTCTGTTTATTTATTAAACAATACATTTATTTATTTTCATCTACCAGCCTCGGTATTAGAGAAATCTTCTTAGAGAAACATATGCACTCTCTTTAAGGATGAAAACATGCGTTACTCTAGAGAAAGCCATCATTAGATCTTATGTGCTTTACTCTTTTAGCGACAGAGACTGAAGTCAATGACCAAGCAATGTTGAATAGTACTTTTAAACATATATTCCTCAAATACAGGAATAGATTTATATATATATATATATATATATATATATAAGCATGTGGTGTAGATACAGAAGAATCCAAAGGAGTATCCTATATATAAAGTGGTAAGATAACTCTCTAAGATAGCTCTAAGTATATATGTACATAAACACATATAGAGCAAATATAAGAAAAAATTTAGGCAGACACGTTATTTCATGGTAAATTGGAAGTATATGGCCTATTTCAGGCGAACCATCATCAGTTTCAGTCTTTATTGTATGGAAGATTTTACACAAATCTTGTAAAATCTTGAACTATGTAAAATCTTCTGTACAATAAAGATGAAAACTGATGATGATTTGCCTAAAATAAAATTGCCTATACTTCCAATTTACCATGAAATAACATGTCTGCCTTAATTTTTTCTTATATATATATATATATATATATATATATATATAACAAAAAATTTTGATGATGAGCAGTGAAAGACCATTCTTAAAGGCACTCAGCAACAAAAAATGCTCAATACTATCCTGAGGAAGTAGAGCAAAAATACACTTACAATTATTTGGTATCTGTATCACAAAAAATTGTAAGTAACACAAATCCCATAAAATTGTTAGTGTATATATATATATATATATATATATGGAGTACTCTCCCATCATTTTTTAACATATGAAAGTCCAGCAGCTCAGATTTTAAAACCTAACAGTCAGTATATCCACAATATGATTTAATTATAGTAGTGGAGGCTTGTGTAAAATTGACCAAACATTTTGGAAGAATCATATACAGAGAACTAGCGCAAAGTGTGTCTCAGGTTCTGAATGTGTTCTTCTCTTACATCAGTTTCCAATCAAGTCTGTAGGATCCAGTCTGTCCTGCTGTATTCCTGGAGATAGGGTAGCATTCATATGCTAGGATGGATTTGTATGCTTTTCAAAGGGTATTTGCACTAAAGTGAATGCAACATATATATATATATATATATATATATATAATTATTTTCCTGTGTTTATATATATACATATACATATATATATTATTCATTTGTAAACAAGTTATTATGCAACCTAGGTTTCTACCATGTGGTGTCTTCAGGAAAATTATTGCAAATTGCCTGCAGACACCACATGATAGAAATCTAGGTAATAACTATTTTTACAAATTTAAAATATTCAAAAGTTCTACAATATAACTATATTGAACACTTTTTAATACAACTGTGTACTGGTCTAATTTTATTATGACCAAGTAATTAAATGATTATATATATAGTCATCTACATACAGGACTGTTTTGCTGTATCACAGCCCATCAGTGTGGCTAGACATCTGCTTGCTTCTAGCCAGAATCAAAACTCGACTGATTTAGTATCAGTAGGAGAGTTTACCCCTAAGTTATCAGTGCATAACTGAGGGAGTAGGAAATTTTAAAATGTTATATATATATGCTGAGTATACACATGCCAGCAGCCGAAAGAACTCAATATCATGATTGGAGAGTGATGCATAAATCGCAGAATTAGTTACTGTTTTTCAAATTTTCTCTTCTAGAGAGCTCAAGTGAATAACAAAAGCATAACTAGTCATCCACATACAAACCTGTTAAGCTGTACCACAGCTCATCAATGTGGTTAGACATCTGCTTGCTTTCAACCGGGATCCAATCTTGACCAATTTGATATCTCTTGAAGAGCCTACTCTTAAGCTGTGTATCTATATTTGTGTGTTTTTATATATATATTCCTGTGTTTTATGTTTTTTTGTTCATGTGCTTATTTAGATATATATACAGGGTGCAATGGATGAACTGTCATCTAAATTATGCAGAAATGAAAATGACTCTGACATCTCATTTTAACAGATACATTTACCAAAATTACACAACAGTATCTTGAATTTTTTAATAAAATTGTTTCACCCCAGGTAAGGCAGTACTACCACAGGTGTGCAGGGGGTTACATAAGTGAAGGATGAAGAGAAAGAGGAACAGATTACAGGTTATGTCAGAGAATAGGAAGGAGAAGGACTGGAACAATGGTATAAAGAGAGTTGTGTTAGAGAAGAGTGGAAAAGGAGAAGAACAAGATACAAATGGTGTTGGGAAAATGATGGGAGTCAAGGAAATAAGAGATGGCAGTTGACCTTTCATTTAATTTTTGGAGATTGTGGCTATCAGGGAAGCAAGTATATGGAAAAGAGTTCCATAGGCGGAGCCGAAGCCGTGAAAGTATTTGTAGAAGAGCCAGAGAGAAGCCACAGCACGCTAGTGAGAAAGTGACTGAAGTCAAGTTACCAGGTCAGGATTGATTACGTTACAGATTCTCCTTCGGATTTTGTTGAGAACTTCAAGATGAATAGCAGATGTGAAAGAAGTATTCAATGAATGAATGAATAGTAGATTTATATATATGCAAGATGGCTTCAAATGATTATTATTTATTACTATTAAAATTATTATTTTACAATTTAATACATTAAATTATTGTTATTTCACATATCAAATAATGTAAATATTACTATTATATTACATCATCAATTTAATATGTTACACAAAAATATCTTGAAATACTGAAGAGAAAATTTATTCAATAAAATCAACATTTCTCACAGACTGTACCCAGCTGATACAATGAAGCCTATGGCGATTTTATTGAAAAAATGACTCTTCAAGATATTTTTGTGTAATATATTAAAATTATTATGTAATATAATAATAATATTTATATTATTTAATATGTGGAATAACAATAATTCAATATATAAAAGAGTAAAATAATATTTTTTATATTATTCTATCGCTTTACAGTTAAGTTACCAGATGTGTGGATGTAATTTCCATAAACTTTGGAGAGAAATTGATAAATAATATTTAATTAATATATATATATATATAATTTATTCGTTTGAACATACGAAGTTTGATTTAACTTCGATTAGACTGTGGAATCATTCATGGTTGAGCAGAGGTTTTCCCTATGTTGATAGGAATCACAGGTTCAAATCCTACTGAATGATACACATTTTTGTTACAAAATTTTTCATAAACAATCAGGTTGGTAGAAATAAATATATAAATATACTGTTTGATTAAAAACAGAATATCTATTCAAATACGAGTATCAGTGAAAAATAATGTTCAAACAAATAAATTAAATTTGTCGGTTGTTAAAACGATTTCGTTAGTCTTTAGAACTTTCTGTAACATTGTATGTTTATTTATTTATATATATATAATCTTTACCAATAATGCAAGGCCTTAGAAATCTGCCAATGTAAAAACAATGTTGTTTATTAATTCTCATGTCTTTTAGATGTTATCCATCTCCAATACCAGTAATAAAAAAACATTAAGTCCTTATGTTGATCCCACCTACATCACATTCTCATGTAAGTTGTCACTTAGAGAAACAAATTTCATTCATTCAGCATTATGTCAGATGATACTGTAAACTGAAATGTAATTAATATATATATACAAGAGGATACTGAAAAATTTTTTGCCTAACCAATTCCCGAAATCTAAACAAGACATTAGAACTTTATGAAGAAGAGATTCTTTTTCAGTCTAAGAGCTTTTCTCCACACACTCATATATATATATATATATATATATATATATATATATACATATATATAGTGTTTAATTGTGTTCATTTTTATTGCCAAGGTTGTTTTTCAGTTGTTTTGCGGATAAAATGCATTTTGGCAAGCAGGTATTTTATCATAATATGTGGATAGAGCATTGATAGGTACCAAAAGGTTGTCTTTTTAACAGAGTAGATTCATGCCAATTTTGAAGTTTCATGAAGATACTGTTATGATGCTCTCACTCGTCAGGGCTGTTTGCCATTAGGTTCCATTTTTTCTTGTTTGAATAGAATATGGTGTGATTTTGTGGGAGTAGTGACAGCTTCAGTCACAGGTTTTAATTTAGAATTCTCCTCCTGGACTAGTTTCCAACCTAAACTGAAGAGTCCAGTTTATCCTACTGTTTTACCCATAGCTAGAGGCAAAGAATCTGATTCAAATACCTTTCTCAAGTGTATTTGTGCAAAAGTGAATGTAATGAACTGAAGCAGAATTTAAACTCAACTTCCCAATTTCTTATTCTAAAGCCTCAGTCATTACTCCATCTGCACATCCAAATCCCTGATAAATATATAAATCACCTTGTGTAAAAAAGATATGATGAATGAATGTTTAATAAATCAACTATACACTATTTCCAGAGAAAGGTAAAAAAACAGAAATAAAAATCAATGCATTAGTAGTCTGGCCTCTCTCACTTAATAATGGGTGATTACATTGTTATGATAACACATGATATGTTCATTTACTGGCAATGAATTGGGTCAATTCTTACCATAACAGCTAAATATATTACTAGCAAAACAGTAAAAACAGCTTGCATGATCTCGAAATCATATCAATTGTAAATATCATTTCAAATTTTATAATACTTTCAATGGCCGCATTGTATGTCTTTCTTCAGGAATATATATATACATATACGTTCTTGTTCATTCCTCCTGAAGAGATGTTGGAGACCCAATGTCGAAACAACCATATGATTGTAGAGGACACATATAAAAAACATTATGTACATGTTTTAAAATATAATTTATAATAAATATATATATATATATACAGTTTTGAAGTCAGAATTTTTCCTTCTCTGAAACTGTTTGCAACCAAGGCTGAAAAGTCAAGTCTTCTCTACTATTTTTCCCATAGCTGCTAAAATAAGAAAAGGGTTCATAAACATTCCAAGGGTATTTACACTAAAGTAAATGTAATGAACTTGACTGGAATTTGAACTAGGCTCGCCAATTTCCCATTCTGAGCTACTATAGCCATTATACCACCTAAAGGTACCAGGGAACAGATTCAAATCCATGCCCTTCTCAAACCTTGGAAGAACCACTCCCTGACTGATCATGTCTTCAGAGGTATAGTCATACTCACCACACTTAGCTTATTGTGGGTCCATGAAGCTATTTAACATATAGTTGGAGGTTTTGAATTCAAAGTTCATAGCCTAATGATTATATATATAACAAATGTTTATTTTTTGATCTAACCTCCTTTGTTGTCAATGCCCTTATTATAGTTAAAATTTCAGATCAAAATTCACTTAAAACTGTGTCAAGCAATGTATTTATTGATTCACCTTCATATCTCTCTCTCTCTCTCACTCCCTCTCTTTCTCTCTTTCTCTCTCTCTCTCATATCTCATGCCACTCAAAGTAGCTTGGGGGTTAGATTTATGACTTCCTAATTTTTAATTATTGATGGAAAGGCAAAATTATTCAGTTGAGTTGTCTTTGAGAATTTAATATTTTTCTCACATTTCAATTGGCTTAAAGCAAAAATTCCTACACTGATTACAGATTAATGAGCTTAAGACAAGATTGGCATATACTTGGATCAAAGCACACAAAGTATACAAGGGTCAGCTTTTCTATACAGTTTTATTAAATGTGTTTTTCCCTCTATATGTACAGGGATAGATAGATAGGATAGATAGATAGATAGATAGATAGATAGATAGATAGATTGTCTGAGATAGATAGATAGATAGATAGATAGATAGATAGATAGATAGATAATAACTAGACAAATAGAGAATAAATAATGACTATATATATATATATATATATATATATATAAGAAGTTAATAAAGATTTTGTTGCACAAAAATAGTTAAGTAGGGCATTTCTGGAAGTTAATGTTTTTAAAGCAAGCAGTTTTTAAAATTATAGTTTTCAATATCAAGAGAGAACGTTAATAGCAATAAATAAAATTAGATATTTCCTTACTTTATTTTTTACTAAAAACAAAATTTAAAAAATAATTTGTACATATATATGTGTGTGTGTGTGTGTGTGTGTGTGTGTGTGTACAAATATATATAAAAATGGCTCAAATGTGTAAATACATGTGATAATTTATGTATGCACAGGTTATATATAGATGAGCATGTATATGTATATATAATAGATATGAAAAAGGCTCTTATATGCCTAGGTGGGTGTGTATCTATGTATATATATATGTGTGTGCAAATGTGTGCAAGTATATATATGTATATATATATGTGTGTGTGTGTGCCTGTGCATCTCTTTCTCTCTCTCTCTCTCTCTCTCTATATATATATATATATATATATGCAAGTTATTTTTAAAAAATTACAGACATCATGCTGTGGTTAAGTTTTTATATGATTTTTCAGGTGATCATATAATTTTTTTCTTTCCAGTAAATAAATTATATTAAAATTGTCCAAATGTTTTATTTATCCAATTTCTTTTGGCTACACATTTAACCATAATTAAAGTGTAATATATGTATATATATATATGTGTGTGCGTATATATATATATAAATATATATATATACTGTTAAATATAACAGACAATGAATGTCTATTATGTTTAATCATGAGCCATTATAAACATTGTATTTTGGCTTTAATTTCAGGTGAAAATAAAGACTAAAATTGTCAAACATTTGGATAATTTTTTATTATGCTGGTTCTAACCTTTTGGCTCACATGAGCCATCTTCAGAGTGGTTACTGGGACATTAACATAATGGCATCCACCATCAAAGATGTTATATTAACATTCCTGTCACCTCTCTGAAGATGACTCATGTGAGCTGAAAGCTTAGAACCAGCATAATAAAAAATTATCCAAATGTTGGACAAATTTTGTCTTTATTTTTATCTGAAATTAAAGCCAAAATATGATGTTTAGAATGGCTCAGGATTAAACATAATAGACATTCATTGTTTGTTATATTTAACATGATATGTTTAGGAAATTATCTGCTGCCTCGATACACTATATATATATATATATATATATGTATGTATAAGAAAAATTAAGGCATACACGTCATTTCATGGTAAATCAGAAGTATAGGCCTATTTCAGGTGAACCATCATCAGCTTCCATCTTTATTGTACAATAAAGATCGAAGCTGATGATGGTTCACCTGAAATAGGCCTATACTTCTGATTTACCATGAAATAACGTGTCTACCTTAATTTTTCTTATATTTGCTCTCTATATATATCCTACCACTGTATGTACGGAATACTCCTTTGGATTCTTCTATGCCCACACTGCATGCTTATATATATATATATATATATAAGTCATTTCAGGTGATACATGCTTAAGTGATCATATCTTGAAAGAGACATGACTGACGAGGCAGAAGATTTTCCCTTTGTTTGTAGTGTTTTACTTTCTGCAGTAGACTGGTTGCCAACCAAGGCTATAGAACCCAATCTATGTTGCTATTCAACCCATAGCTGGAGAAAGAAGAGATGGATTAATATCTTTCACAAAGGTATTTGTGCATAAGTGAATGAAACGAATTCAACTGGAAATCATCTCTCCAATTTCTCCTTCTAAGCTGATATCTATTACACCATAATACACACACACACTCTCTCTCTCTCTCTCTCTCTCTCTCTCTCTCTCTCTCTGTCTCTGTATATATGTATATATGTAAGTTGGTTGGTTGGTTGTTTTGTTTTTCTGGCATATCAACCTTGGCAGGTCATTTATTGCCAACTAAATTTTATTTATTTATTGCTGGTAATACCTTTTTCTTTCAACAATTTATTGTTGTTTTTATATAAGTTTTTGTGTCTAGTGATACTTTTTTCTTTTCGAATATCAAGATTCATTGGGATTTTGTTTTTAAGGGCAGGGTCCCCAAGTCCTACCCTGTTATTTAACCCATAACAGTGCTTAAGTGAATGCAGCGTATTCAACTGGAATTCGAACTCGGCTCACTGATTTCTCTTTCCAAGCCGATACCCCCTGCACCACAATGCACATCTGTCACTAAACACTTACAGCACCTGGTATTCCCAAGTGGTCACCCATCTAAGTACTGACCAGGCTCAATGTAGCTTAACTTCGGTGATTGAGCAAGAACTGGTGTATTCAACGTGATATGGCAGTAAGCCTATATATATAAGTCTGGACATTAGGAAGTTATAAGCTAAGGTGATTAATTTTATTTATGATTTCTACTTATACTTAGAGTTTGCAAGGCATTTTCTTCCCACACAGATTTGTCTTTCTTTTATTCTGGCATTTTCCACTTTATGTCCACTAGAAACTCATATTAATATTTTATGTCAACATGTCTTTACCAATATTAGTTGTTTAATACCAGTTTTATTGTGAAAACATTGACTTGCATTATAAATTATACTAAGTCTCTCTATGACCACCTACTACTCATTTCTGAACATACTCATCTGCCAGGACAGCAAAAAATCCCTATTACAGATGCCTCCTCAACCTACAAAGCCCACCTGTGGTTTATAGTGCAGCAAAGCTCAGTCAAAAATGGTTACAGTTTTGGGGAGAGTGTCCATAATTTTTCATGCTGAATTCTTTTAACAAGGCCAGCATGCACAAATCCTCAGTCATAATAACTTTATTATGCTATCTCATACTATCTCAACACGTATATATATATATATATATATAGATATATATATATATATATATAGTGTAATTTTTGGTGCCAAAATTGCTGTTGGTTTAGTAGTTTGCTGGTAGAAAGGAATTTTAGGCAAGCAGGTTTTTTGTCATAAAGTGCTTGATATCAAGATAGACATAGAGCATTAATAGAATTAACATCAAGAAATTTTCACTTAACTGAGTAGGGTTGTTTCAGTCAATCTGACTTTGAATTTCATGAAGGCATTATTGTGATATCTTCACTCATCAGGGTTTTTGTTTTATTCTGGTATATATGTTTTTTCTTATGATATATATATATATATATATATATATATATATATATATATTGATTGTTTAATACTTAGTTTTTGGTCATAATAAGGTTAGACCAGTGCACATTTGTATTAAAAAGTGTTCAATACAACTTTATTGTAGAACTTTTGAATATTTTCCATTTTTAAATGAGTTATTACACGACCTAGGTTTCTGCCATGAGTGGTGTCTTCAGGCAGTTTTTAATAACTGATTTTACCATTTATCATTTTACTTTTTACGAACACACTTGTAACAGTGTTTTATTCAAACACTCATGTGGCAAGGAGTTTTTGAATGCACAACTTTTAAATCAAAATGAATTATGGCATTTTTATCCATGGTTGTATAGTATTTCTTAGTGTGGATGCATTTAGTCATAATTTCTTTTCTTTCATCCAACAGTTTGTTTAGTTTGGGAATAGCATAATGTCTAACTTTTCTTCTTGGCACAGTCTATATATTTTGCCACCATTGTAAGGCTTGGCTGCTTTTACAATGCTCCACATTATGTCTGAGTCTTTTCTATATTTTGATTTTGATTTCCACTCGTGGCTAGCCAATTTTGTACAGTTTTTTCAATTTTTCTATTTTGAATGTAGACCTGTAAAACCACCTGGTCTTAAATGTGTCCTTGGTTGAGCCCAAATATATTTTATTTTGGCCATTTGGGTCATGTACCTTTCTCTTGTAAATGATTTATTTTATGTTGCAAAGTCTATGTGTGTATATATATATATATATATAGGGTGTTCATAAAGTTTGTGTGCATTTAAAAAATTTATAACTTTCTTTGTATTTGCAATAAAAATAATTTGTAAAAAGGATTAGAAAGAAGTAAATCTATATTTTTTAAGGTTTTATTGAAATTTTATTTAAGTTTCCAAATGTCCTCCATCATTAGCAGTACAAAGGGTAATACGATTTTGCAGAATTGTTTTTTTTTTACTCATCTAAAAATTGCTGCAAATTTTGTGGTAAAGAATTATTCAATGACTATAGTTAAAACTGGGTACATTAAACTTTATAAAATTTTTTCGGACTATTTCTATCACAAATATAAACAAAGTTATAATTTTTTTTAAAAATGCACACAGACTTTATGGACACCCTGTATACAAAAGGTGTATTTAGGTATAAAGAATTTGTCCAAACAAATTTTATTAATTTTCACCAAGATCTATCTATTCAACTTTTTAATTTTTTACAATTTTCAAATGAGGTATTGCACATCAGGATCAAAGACATGACTAATTTGTCCAAAATTATGTTTCTTCTTGTTATATTCAAATACTTTTGACTACTACAATCTTTGTCAAGAATGGCTATTATCAGTACAGTAAGCAGGATTTGACTAAATTCTAGTGCTTTTAGATTGCTGGAATTAGCATTACAAGCAACATCACTTTTAACTGATTCTAACTAATTTAACAAGCAAGGATGGTCAGTTGTACTTGGAACATGTGTAATAGTTTTGGCAAATTCTTTAACCCATTTTCAGCTGACATCAAGTGGCTTATTTGATGCCAGCAGAAATCCACAAAACACTTAATAGATATTCACTGTTTGTTCTGTTCAGTAAAAAATAACCCAAAATTCATCTGATTATATTGGACCTCAACTGTAGCACATCTGGCATCTCAACTTCAGCCACATTCTCACTGAAATTATGTGGGTTCTCTCTTTTATTTTCTGCAAATATTTTTATGGCAATTGTTCCTGATAAGCTTTCCACCTTAAAATCTCAACTGCATGAATTTAAGCACGCTATTGTGGTGCAGTGGATATCAAATTGGAATGAAAACTCAGGGAACTGAATTTAAATTTCAGTTGAATGTGCTGCATTTATTTATGTGCAAACATCCTTGAGAAAGATGTTAATCTGTCTGTTCTCCCTCCAGCTATGAACTAAATAGCAGGTCTAGGGTGCATTCTATAGCCTTGGTTGGCAACCAGTCTACCACAGAAAGTAATAGCAACTACTACGGAAAAAATCTTCTGCCCAGTCAGTCATGTCTCTTTCGAGTCATGATTGCCCAAGTGTGTATCACAAATGGCACCTAACTGACTGACTAGATTAGCATTGAAAGCTCACCATTTTCCTGTTGAACTAGCTAGATGCAACCATCTGTTCTACTCTAATAGTTTCTTTTTTTGCACTTCTCCCCTGGGGAACTCTTTTCCAGTTTCTTACTGCTCTTAAAAAATTAAGTGCTATTTTAATCACTATCTGTAAGTACAATCCCGTTACTTTTTTTATTTTTTACAATAAAGTTCACTTTGTACAAGGCTGAGGAGGCAGAGCCATTTGAATTAGAGGGTTACATTTGAAGTAGAGGGTTACATTTGAAGTAGAAGGCTATATGAAGAGGTAGTTTATATGGATAATAGGGGAAGATAACAGTTAATTCTAGACTTGAACAGGTTCAGATAGTGGTAATTGGTGAAACATCTTTTTGGGAGTTTGTTCTTGTCATAACTCACTACTAATAGTTATATTATGTCTCAACTGACTCAAACAATACTCTAACACTGTATCAGAACACTCTCTTTTCCTTAAATCTATTTGAGTTCTGTATTTAAAGAGTCTTATCTCACTCATTTGTGTTACTGGAGTGTCTTAAATATTATATTTCTTAGTATTCAACATTCAACCCCTTCACTTTCCAGTTAGTTCAACATGTACATTTCCTTCTTCTGGTACTTGTATGTTCAACAAATTCTTGAGGTTTTAGGTTGCTCAAAGATATCATACAGACTTGCATAAGTTCTTTTTTTCAGTAAATCTTTTTTTTAACTTATTCCAATGCCTTTTTTGTTACCATCTTTTATCTTTCACCATATAAATTATTTTTCCAATTTGTGACCTTAATATGCTGTTTTCCCCAGTTTTATTTGCATTTTTATCTACTCAAAAAAATATTTTTTCACCACTTTTGAAAACTTTTGTGTCTTTTTTGCTATCTGTTCTTATATTTTTGACCTCGTAACAGCTTGTCAAAAATCGATTTAATTTTTTTTGTGACCATTAATTCTGATGGTGACACACCTGTCAGTGTATTCCATTTCAGTGTTATATCGTATACTCTCAAGAATATTTGTAGTGCTTTGTCAATCATTTATTCATTACTTGCTTTTTTCAAATTACTCTTAAAATTACAACAAACAATTCACTTTTTTTGATCTTGAGTGATGCAGCAAGGTAGTAAAATCGAGAACATGTTAAAAATTCTTTAAATTTGTAAGCAGTGACTTGTGTACCATTATCAAAGACTATGGCATCTGGAATGACATATCCTGCAAACAGTTCATGTTTAAAATTCACTATGACCATGAAAGTTTGGCTTTTTGCACTTACAAATTTCAGGCCACTAGGTAAAGCTCTTCGCTAGCTCTAGATAATACAAAATATATGTGTAGTTTTGATCATAGAGTAACTATCTTTGTCCAAGGTTGTATTTTTGTGGTAGGTAACTTTGCTGCCAGAGCACAACCTCTGTAGAACTTTTACTAATTTTTTTAATGTCTTGAATCATTTTGGTCCAGTATAAATAACTTCACATAAAATTTTGGTTCAGTATAAATAACTTCACATAACTTCACATCACTGAAATTCCTGGATGTTCACTATGAAATTAATTTAATATCCACTTTTGTACTATGATAGGTATTACTACTCTTTGCAAACCTTAGTGCACCATTAAATAGAAAGTTCAGGTTTCATTCTAAAAATCATTTTTCTTATTTTATTTTAGTTGTTTTTTTATTTTTGAACTAAACATGTCTTGTTCTGCTTTTACTGTTAATTCTTTTAGGGTAACTGGTAGTTTGTGTATTACATTGTATAATATATTTTTAATTTCTATTTCACTTTTTAATACTGCAGTCACAGTATCCTAAAACAGTTCAGTATATTTTAGTATCAAACTTAATAACCTATCCACATGTCCTAACTTTTTATTCCATCCTAAAATTATAATTTTATAAGCTGGTACCCCAGCATTGTAATATATTAACTGTATGTGTAGGAATTCCATTTTTTAACCAAAAGTTAGAAATAGATGCCTATGGTCTGTCTGTAAATGAAAACCTCTTTCTGTGTATAAATTTTGTGAATTATTTTGGTTGCAAATATTATTGCTAATACCTCTTGCAATCTGGCTGCAATTTTTCTACTGGTAGTTGGGAACATGAAGCATGTGTGATGGCTTTCATATTACAATCATCATCTTTATGTAGAACTACCACACCTATACAGTAGTCACTAGCATTTGAAGCTAATATGATTTTTGCCTTTGGATCATACTGCACTAAGGATAAGTCTGACATTAGTATTTTCTTGATTTCTTCAAATGCTTTTGACACTTATAGGTTCAGTTACTCTTTACACCTTTTTTAAGCAAATTGTTGAGTGAAGCTCTCAAATTCTGAATATCATGTTTATAAATTAAATAATAATTTGCTTGTCCTAGAAATTCTTATAGCCTAATAACATTTATTGGAGAAGTCACATTCTTAATTGCACTTGTCCTCAATAGATCTGGTTAATGGCCATTTTTGTCAATAATTTGTCCTAAGGTACTTGATTTTAGGTAAAAACCACACTTTTTCTCACTGCATTTGAACCTATACTCTCATATTTTTTATACATGCTTGATATGTTGTTCCTTAGATGTATTTTTAATTAGCATATCATCCCAATAAGCAACTGTGAAATCACAGTCTGTTATTAGAGTTTCTATAGCTTGCTGAAATATGGCGCCACTTTTATCCCAAAAAAGAATTTATGCAATCCTTTGTACATAGTTATCATTATTTTGAACATTCTTCTTTATCTTGTATTTTCAAGTATGTCTCAGCAAGATCCAGTTTTAAAAAAATTTCCACCATTTAATTTCACAAAAATTTCCTCTGCACTTTGAATTGGAAGTTATGTGATTCTAAACATTTGTTTTATCCAGTCAAAAAATCAGTACAAACACAAATTTTATTATTCTTTTCTTTACATCCACTGCTGGTGCTGGCCATTTTGAATGGTCAGTTTTTTCAGTTACACCCATCTTTTCAAGTCTGTCTAATTTTTTGTTGATTTGATCCAAGGCTGAGAATAGTATACATTGTTTCAGTTTGAATACTGGCATCAATCATTTTTCATTTGAAACTATGCTTTGACTTTGGAACTCCAATCCAACTCATCTTGCAAAACACCTGGAAAACATTTTTCAATTCTTCCTTTAATTTTTCACATTAATTTTTAAACTCATCTTTTAACTGCTTATATTTTTGCAATATATATATATATATATATATATATATATATATATATATATATATATATCCCATAACTTGAATAATTCCATTCAGTCAGTACAAAGTAAGTTTGTAGTATTTTTAACACATATGCCTTAGTTTATTAACACACTTGTTATGAAATGAGTTGTTGGAAGTCATTTCACCAATAACCAATAATTTCTCACATGACATATCACATGTGATTTTTGAAATTCTTTTTAGTATAAGTTTTCCATTTACTTTCCATGTGGCTTCATTGATTATTGTAATATCACTGCCAGTGTCTAGTTGCATTTTTACATCCACTTTATTAATTTTTACATACACAAATTTCTTTTGATTTTCTGTAATTAGTTTTTCCATCTCAATGCTGTGTACAAATTTTTTTCTGTGAGAACCTTCCTGGCTTTAGTTTTACAGCATGACTTTTTATGTCCTACTTTTTCACACTTGTAGCACTTTCAATTCTTAAAAGGACAGTCATCTCTGAGATATACCCTTCTATATATAAAACCTAGATTCATTTTTTTTCACATTTTTTGGCTTGTATATATGAGCATTCTTTTTTCAATTTCTTCTGTACCAAATCTCAATTTTAGAAATCTCTGACATTCAGCCAATATTTCTCACAGTGTTAGTTTTTGATTCTGTTTCAGTTTTGATAAGTTTCTAGCATCTATTTTTGCATCTTCTTTCACCATTAAATTTTGATGAAAACTCATCTTTTAACATATCCAGACTTACCTCATTTAATTTGAATCTTTCATGATCCTTGTTAATTCTTCCAGCATATGTGACAAAAACTTTGTCTTCTTTTTTTGGCAGATTCATACACTTCCAACAAGTATTGAATAACAAACTTCTCCCACTAAAAATTTTAACCAGAATATTTACTGTTTCTTCAAAGTAAATTTTTTCTGGTTTCCTCAGTAGCACAAATGACAGTATTTTTCATGTTCAGCTGATGCTAATTTTTACTGATGCTTTTTTTTCTCAACAAAAGTCTGGGTTTTGTCATCTTCCCAGTCACTGCATTCTTCTCTGTAAATTTGTTTGTATTTTCTAAAATAAATAGAAAAGATAATTCCATCATCTGAATTGTAATTGAATTTAGTTATAGCATTTGCTACCATGTCAGAAGTGAAAGAAATTAGAGAATTTTCCATTTTCTTCTGAATTATTTCAATTAACTTTTGTTGTTGTTTCTGGAATTCCAGAAACTGTTGTTGTTGCTGTTGTTGTAGTTATATTTTTACCACTTGGGTCAATAACTCTTTCATATTTAAGAATGTCTGGGGTGTTTTCTTTATGCCCAGCAAAGAAAATAATTACACTAATGTGGTTCTAATTTCTTGTTGTCACTGTTATTTTGTACATCTCAGCAAAAAATATATCTGATCCTACTCTGTACAAGTTTTGATTTTTCATTCACACTGTTATCTCTCACTATAAACAGTTATTATGTATAGCCAGACCCCAACATTGCTTTGTCAGAACTCTCTGGGAACTCTGTCAATGAACTCGGTTTGAGTTCTTTATTTAAAGCACCTTACCTCATTCATTTGTGTTACCAGGAGTGTCTTATTTACTCTACAATAGTTCCACAGAACAGTGGTTTGCAGGAAGAAGATATTTGAGTAGAAATTACTTCTCATCAAGGTCCTGAGCATAACAGTAAACTGCATCCGGCAGCAAGGCCTCTGATTAGGAGGTTGTGAGGAGCATGGAACCATCTCTTAATTGCTGTTGTTTCCAGGTCTACCCTGACCAGGAGTGGTAGAACCTGTTAGGGTCCCAGCTATGAGCAAATAGTTAACCCCCAAACTGGGGTCCAAATACTATGATAGTATAAAAATACACTTTTATAGAAATATATACATAAAAAAGACTTTTATAGAAAAATATACATTTTTGAAGAAAAAATTATTGCCATAACACATTTTTGAAGGAAAAAAATTATTCTCAGCAAAACATTTTTGAATACAAAATTTTCAGTTTTCTAAAATAAAAAAAAATAAAAACAAAAGATTTTCATTAAAATCTGACTAAATCAATCTTCTCACTATAATTGAATATTTAAAAAATATCTTAAAATCCCACTTTTTTGGTATTAAATAACCCACAGAGGTTGATATGCCGTTAAACAAAACTCACACAAATTCACACTTCTCGTTGATGAAATACAGAGAAAATGTGTGTGGTTTTCTGTAATGTAAATGGCATGGCAGGTCCTAGCTGTGAAGGTTAGACCTGGTGGAACAAAGGAATGTAGTTTGTTTGAGCACTTTTAGTGATACAACAGTAATAAGTTTGCCACATCCCACCTGTGAGAGAGAGATTGGAGAGCAGAAAATAATTCTTCTTCAAAAAAGAATCAGAGATGCTTTCAAATGGTCTCAAGACTGGAAAGTTAGGACTGAGCAGATCCTGCCCTAATATGACAACAGTACTTCATTTTTACTGACATTATGGTCTTGCTTGGGGTAAAATGATTTCGAAAAAATCCCAAACAGGGATCAATAAAGTGGTCAATATCAACCTCCGGGGGTCAGTAGGACTCTTCAAGGTGTTAATAAATGCCAGGAGGATCAAAAGAGGGTCAGTAAATGCCTGATTGTTAAGAGGGAGTTCATCGCCCGGTTCACACTCCACTCACGTCTATTGAACAGGTGAAGAGGCTTATCCCTTGTCTCCTGTTTAGGATGCAGTTTCCGTTTTTTTTCTCTTTTCTAATCTTCTCACTGTTTTTTTGTTTTTTTTCAATTGGAGTAGATAGACTAAACTATCGCCCGGTTCACACTCCACCCACGTCTATTGAACAGGTGAAGAGGCTCATCCCTTGTTTCCTGTTTAGGATGTGGTTTCCGGTTTTCTCTTTTCTAATCCTCTCACTCTTATGTAGCCCCCTGCACATCAGTGGCGTTACCGCCTTGCTTGGGGTGATATGATTAAAAAAAAAAAAAAAAAATGTCTAAAACTCCATTCCAAGTAAATGTCAATGTACTTACAACTAATCATTAAACACTTTCCTCCCATTAATAATGTCAGCTGATTCAATAAGTACATTAATTTATCTTTAATGTTTTTATCCTTCTTCTTCTATGTACTATGTTCCTTCAAGATGGAGGCAATCATGGCCCTCCACATCTCCCTATCCTTTGTTGCACTTAACCCTGGAATACTAACCATCAATTAAAGTTACACCACTACTAACCATGTGTATATCATATCTGATTTTGAAAATATCAAAAAATATTAAATATAAATATCTATTTGAAATATTTTACATGCAGGCACTTCAAACTTTGTATATATTGAGTTAACATTAATAGAAACTGAAAAACATATTATTTAGGTAAGAAAATCAGGTACTGAAAATTTAATTGAATTGTAATTAAAATGGCGTCATTTGCATTGGGTACTATATACCCATGGTTAGTTTTCTCGGATTAATACTCCTTCTCCTCTCATTCCACACAATTCCTGCTTCACCATCCGCTTGCTCAAGTCTGTCGGGTATGTCATGCATTGATTTCCCTTGTCTCTCTTCCCCTCTATCTGTCCTGTGAGTATCAGATTCTCCAAGCCCTCCTTTCTCAATACATATCCCAAAAACTTCAGCATTTTTTTCCTGATATTAAGTATCACTTTCGTTTTTGTGTCCATCCTTTCCCAAACCTCTTCATTAGCTGTGTGCTTCATCCACGGTATCCTTGTTATCTTTCTGTAGAACCATATTTTGGTTGCTTCAAGTCTTTCCTTCATCATTAATGAAATAGTCCTGTATTTGCTGCCACATTAAAGGACTGACATCACATAACAATCCAGTCCTCTTTTCTTCATTTCTATCAAAATTTTCCCGTCTCTTAACGCCCTACTCAGATTCTGGAATGCATCCTTGGCCATACCAATACACCTTTGGATATCTGTATCACACATTCCAACCTTTGTTAGAACATTTCCCAGGTATTTCTTACCTATGTTATTTATGAAGTTTTTTTAGTTTTATAATAATAATATTAATAGTAATAATAATCCCATATATTATCAGAACAAAAATACAAATAATAGTCAGTCAGTTAAGTGCCATGCGCGATACACGCTTTGGGCGATCATGTCTCAAAAGAGACTTGACTGACTGGGCAGAAGATTATCCCGCAGTAGGTTGCCATTGCTTTCTGCGGTAGACTGGTTGCCGACCAAGGCTATAGAACCCAATCTGTCCTATTATTTAACCCATAACTGGAGGGAAGAGACGGATTAATACCTTTCCCAAAGGTATTTGTGTGTAAGTGAATGCAGGGAATTCAACTGGAATTCGAACTCGGTTCCCCGATTTCTCGTTCCAAGCCGATATCCACTGCGCCACAACGCACAAAGCTTAAAATTAAAATTAATTTTATTGTGAAAAATAATGCAAGAAAAAGGGGCAAAGAAATTTCTACATAAAAAATTAAGCATTTTTGTACTTTGTTCCTAACCTTCAGGAGAGTAACCTGTTGAGCGTTCTCAGGCTAACATTCTCTGTTAACATGAAGTGAAAAGATTATATTGAATCAATTGCTAGATCTGTTGAATCATTGCAGTAGTGTGCAAAAAATGGGGCAGAAGTGTGACAATCCCAGGCATCCAATCAAAGAGTGAAATAAAAACTTAGTTTATATTTAATTTGAATTTTTTTTTTTTTTTTTTTTTTTTTTTTTTAATCGTATCACCCCGAGCAAGGTGGTAACGCCACTGATGTGCAGGGGGCTACGTAATAGTGAAAAGATCGGAAAAGAGAAAGCCGGAAACCACATCCTAAACAGGGAACAAGGGATGAGCTTCTTAACCTGTTCAACAGACATGGGTGGAGCGTGAACCGGGCGATAGATAGATCTATCTACTCCAATTGAAAAAAAACAAAAAAAAAAAACAAGAAAAAGTGAGAAGATTGGGCAAGAGAAAGCCGGAAACCACATCCTAAACAGGGAACAAGGGATGAGCCTCTTAACCTGTTCAATAGACATGGGTGGAGTTTGAACCGGGCGATAGATAGATCTATCTACTTCAATTGAAAAAAAAAAAAAGAAAACAAAGTGAGAGGATTGGGAAAGAGAATAAAGTGTTTATTTCATGTTTCATCTGTTTTTACATATTCAAAATTTCCTTTCTCATATTTCTCAGTACTAGGACCTATAAGCCTCCTTACTTGAGTCTTAGGGGCATGCAATCAAGGACTTAGCCCCAGGCATCACCAAACGTCACTGTGTGTCACTGCTTCCCTGTGTCAAGTGAGACAATTTTTCTCAACAGAATCTATCTTACATATTTATAAGTCTACCACTTGTTCATGCTTTGAATATTGCTGCCTTAAATGGTTCGGTGCTTCTCCTGTATATTTAGAGATTCTTGATAAAATCCAAAGAAGAATCTGCAATGTTATTGGTCCAAACCTGGCATCCTGGCTTCAATAATCTTATCACCATCATAATGAAGCTTCACTGTACCTTTTCCATCAATACTTTCATGGCAAATGTTCTTATGAATTTTCCTCTATCACACCAAGATTTAATAAATTTAAGCACAGTACAAGTGTGCATTGTGGTGCAGTGGATATTGACTCAGAACAACAAATCGGTGAGCCAAGTTCAAATTCCAGTTGAATTCCTTGCATTCACTTACGCACAAATACACTTGGGAAAGATATTAATCTGTCTCTTCCCTCCAGTTATGGGTTAAATAATATGACAGATTGGGTTCTATAGCCTTGGTTGGCAACCAGTTTACCGCAGAAAGCAATGGCAACCTGCTGCAGGGTAATCTTCTGTCCAGTCAGTCATGTCTTTTTCGAGATT
Organism: Ascarosepion bandense; assembly: GCA_037127315.1. Taxonomy (NCBI): domain Eukaryota; kingdom Metazoa; phylum Mollusca; class Cephalopoda; order Sepiida; family Sepiidae; genus Ascarosepion; species Ascarosepion bandense. Next base: position 2,139,385 of record JBBBDQ010001375.1, on the reverse strand, counting down.
TGATCGCCCAAAGCGTGTATCATGCATGGCACTTAACTGACTAGATTGAGGATATGCATTGTGGTGTAATCGATATCAGCTCAGAATGAGAAATCAGAGAGCCGAGTTCAAATTCCAGTTGAATTTGTTGCATTCATTTATGTACAAATACCTTTGGTAAAGATATTAATCCATCTCTTCTACCACTAGCTATGGGTTAATTAGTAGGACTGATTGGGTTCTATAGCCTTGGTTGGCATCTAGTCTACTGCAGAAAAAATGGCAACCTACTGCAAGAAAACCTCCTGCCTAGTCAGTCATGGATCAACAGAAACTTGATTGCCCAAGTGTTTATTATGTATGGTACTTAACTGACTCACTGACTAGATCTCATCATTTTGCAGATGAAATGGCTAGATGCAACCATGAGTTCTATGTTAACAGTTTCTTTTCTTACATTTCTAGCCTGTGGAACTCTCTTCTGCCATTTTGCTTTATAGCTAACTTTGCTCTTCAAAAATGTAAATGCAATATTAATCAGTATTTGTCTATACTTCTAAGATGAGGTAGTATTTACACTATTTACATTATTCAAACTATTATCCTCATATTTACTGCCATGTTTATATTTCAGCCATTGTATTCTCCGACCTTCTTCAGGTGCTAGGAATTTTGAACTGAACCCTCTATTACAATCACTGGGATATCACACATGGAATGTGAATGATATACCCCAGTGATCATAATAAAGAGTTCAGTTCAAAATTTCTAACATCTTAAGAAGGCCAGAGCATACAATGGCTGAAATGCCGTAAACATGGCAGTGAAGATGAGGACAGTAGTCTGAATAATGTAGATAGTGCAATATCAGTATCTACTGTCTTCTTCATTTTTTTATTGTTCTAACACATTAATAATGCTTTTTTTTTTCTCGTTTATTTACACTCAGTAACCCCTTGTGTCTTAGTGCTTTCTTGCCTTGCTCAGAGGTGAAACGACTAAAAACAAATTGTCTAGGGGTTAATAAAAGATCAAGGATTCCATGACTGGGTTGATGTTCTAAAAGGTTTGGGAATTTCTGATCTCATATAAAATCTGTCTTCATAATTTAAAAGCAAAATTATAAACAGCTTAATTTGTATAACATTTAAATGTTGCAGATTATCCACAGAAACATTTAAATTTATAGTAAAAATATTTTTAATACACAAAAGGATTTGTCATTTTTCAGGATAGACGAAAAAAGATAATCTTTTAGAAAATAAAATCACTTTTTATAAACTGGAAGATCTTGGCAAGATTACAGTTGAAACAATTGTTCAAAAAAAGGACAATAATGTTAATTTATTTATTTACAATCTACTTCATTTTTAAATTATCGATGTTTATGGTAATATTAGCAATTTCCTTGTAAGAAAACATTTGGCATTCATTGTCTGAACAGCCAGTTCTACTGCCAGTTGAAATTTATAAACTCATTCTCTTAAAAAGGGTAGCTCAGGTGGTGTAATTGTTAGCAAGCTTGTCTTGCTAGAATCATTACAATTGAGTAGTGAGTTTGATCCTAACTGGGTGCCTCATAAAAGCACCTTCCTACAGGTTTGGGGGTTGGACACAGGGCTAACAACCCTGTCCTATAAAAAGCAGTTTGTTCCAGAAACAGCAAAATGCTGCCATTAGGTGTAACAGGTAATGATTTTTTTTTTGATGATTTTCTTAAAAGAATTTTTCAGGAAAATAGGTTTCTCAAATCCAGTAGCTGTTATCACTCTTTCCAGTATTAATGGGGCTTTCCTTCCTAACCTTTTGCTTGAAGTAGTGTGGAATATCAACATTTTGATTATGTTATAATTGCTTAATGTAATAAATAGCTACAAAATAATATTTTAGAAAACAAAGATAAGAATTAAGTGAGAATCAAATGTTTCAAAACATTAGCTCTTTGGTTTAGTTTATTATAAAAGAAGCCTTAAATAGTTTCAGCAATAATATTGACTTTCAATTAAATTGGGATGTACACATTGTATAGTTGTTATCAGTGTATAAAATAGAATTGGTGTATATTTCCAGTAACCTTGGTTATGGATCATATATATGAGTTTCACTTGAGATCATAGTAGGTATTCAACTTGGTTAGCAGTATGTTAAATAATTTGAATCATTTCAGAGATATTTTAACTATTATTATTCATTCTGATTTTAATCATGTATTTCTTTTCATTTTATGTGCTATATGTGTTTTTAATATAAGCAATCATTGATTTCCACAACTTCCTATCCTTTGTTGCTCTAAGTAATATTTGTCCCCTCACTCTCCCTCCCACTACATGTTCTGCTATCCATGCAGAAGCCCATTACGTAGGTTACTTGCTGTTCAGATCCACCCTATTTACATTCAATTTGCTCTGTGGAAGTCGATATCTACAAGCCTTCTTTTCACATTATGTCTCTTAAAGTCTGTTTATGTCTATTATCTTCCAAGATAATTACATTTCTATAATTGCTTGATTTTGACATTTCCAATTTGTAACTTGCATCTTGGTCTCTCTCTTTTGCTAACAACCATATATTCTTAAAATCCTTAGTTAATCCTCACCTAACACTTCTGTTTACTACCGTATCTAGGAGTTTTTGCTGTTTTCTTTCTACATTTGTTATCAAAATGATATCATCTGCATAACTTATATTATTAAAATTGTGCCCACTAATAATAAATCCTGGCAAGACTTCTAGTTCTCTCAGGATTTCCTTGATGTAAAGGTTAAATAAGTCCAGTGAGGAGATGTATCCTTGTCTTATACCTCTTTCTATTTTAGATTTTCATTTCTGAGATGAGTAATTATCAATATTCTTGTATTATTTTAAACTATTGTTTGTATCTTGGTTGATATAGAAGTTATTATAGATACAGTGTTTCAATCAAGTAGCCTCTGATCATCAACATAAGATACCTGTTGATCATTGTGATATTTTGTCCCTGTAATATCAGTTGTTATCCATTCCTGCTGTATTAGTGCATCACCGCCAAATCCAGGGATAGAACTCATGACCACAAGATGACAGTAACATGTACAACCAACTCTTATATCCACTATTCCACTATCCCAAAGGGCATTAGCAGTGTGATTGTTGGAATCTTGTATATTCAGTGTCAGACTGTTTTTGACATTTGTTTATCATAGTCGGTTTGTATCACTTTCATTTCTGAGATGTGTAATTGTCAATATTCTTGCATTATTTCCAACAATTGTTTTCCTCATGGTTGATATAGATGTCATTATAGACTCAACATTTCAACCAAGTACCCTCTGGCAGGACCAGCGTGGGGCCCTACCTGTCAAGTCTGATTGGAGGCCCTGGGCAGTGCTTTGACCCTTGGTATCTTGTCAATATTTGCTTTTTTCTACCTATATTTATATATGTTACAAATTTAACTGAGCACAACTGACTATTAAAGGACAATAAATTTGGGGGAGGAGATTTTGACATCATTTTGGGATTTAATTTTTTGGTCCAAATCTGCAAGTTTGTCTTGCTCATGTAAATTCTCATAAAACACTATATAAAATTGACTATTTTTTATCCATAAGGTTGAATATGTTCAAATTAGTCAACATTTTAAGAAAAATCTCAAGTTAAAGTTAAAAATTGCTGCAAAATATTGTTGATTTATTTTATTATGACATGTCTCTAATTTGTATTTTGATACATTGTTTTCATTTTCAATATTTCTAGTTAAATTGTTCACTTATATTGCATATGATCCATTATTACACATAATTAATTTACAATCAAATTTGAATTTTATATGAAAATGACCTTATGAAAATTGAGATGAAGTAGTGTGGTTGGGGAAACATATTGCTTAATACCAGCCCTCCCCTCTCGTTATAAATAACTGTTTTTCGATTTGGTAATGAACTTAAAATTATTGTTAATTGTCACCTAAGTATTGTCACCTAAGTATTGTTATTGTTAATTGTCACCTAAGTATTGTCACCTAAGTATTGTCACCTTTGTCACCTGGTATTCCCAAACAGTCACCTAAGTGGGTGACTGTTTGGGAATACCAGGTGCTGTAAGCTTGGATGTGCAGATAGTGCAATAGATAATGGCTCAGAAATATTAATTGAAGAAATGAGTTCCAATTCCAGTTGGGTTTGTTATATTCACTTATGCGCAAATACACTTGGGTAATGTAGGAATTCACTGCTTCTTCCCCCATATATGGGTTAATTAGTAAGACATATTGGTAAATCATCATTATCTCCAATCATTTCTTACAGTTTAAAATATTTTCTGGCTTTAAATAAACGAAAAGTTTCTAGAAATGATTGATAACCCATAAAAACTAATCTATCTATCTTCAGATCAAGTTGTGAAGGTTACAAATCCTTATATCTGTTTCTATTTATTAGTAACCTTAACAGTGTTAATCAATAACATTTTCCCCATTTAGTCAATCCTAAAAGTTACTTTGATAAGGCATGAACCATTCCAGGTTCAATTAGAATTGGCAACTGATAAGAAACACCATCAATGGTGCCATTATTTTGAAATTCCAAAAACAGAATATTTCTAATTTGCAGTAAAAATTATTCCTATGAAACCCTCGATATTTTCATGTAAACAAAAAGAAATATGAGTTAAACACTATGTATGTCTTGTGGACGCAATCCACTTATTAACAGAGACAAAGCCAAAACCAAGTTAAAATAGCTGGCCACTTGTATCCAGAGCAGCTAGCTAACCCCCGTTGCAGACACTTGCTCAGGCACATTTGTGTTTGTTCAACACCCACAGAGCCAACTTTTGGTTTATACTGCAACTTTGATCAACAGATCTAGTTACAGTTTTAAGGAGAGAGGATATTATCTGGCTTGATCAACAGTCTAAACAACAACACCAATCTGCTCAAACCCTCAGTTATGATGCCTTGCAATTTCATGCTAGCCCACCATCGATGGCTTCCAAAGGGTTCTGTCTACCCTTTTTCACTCACAAGGCTTGAGTCAACCTGTGTTATGGTTTTCAGGCACTTAATAAAAGGTGTTGTATGTTAGGATTGCCTCCTTCATAACTGATAACATCAAGAAGTCACCTTCGTAAAAAATCGACCATGGTGAGATTCAAACCAGGGCTTAATGGTCAGAAATCAAATGTTCTAACCACTCAGCCATGCACCCATAATTATCTGTCAAGATCCCTAAAGAATACAAGTTATCCTGTTGGCATGATCATTATGTTCTCTTTCAGGATTTCACATCAAATTCCCTGTATCTGCATACTCAGCCTCTAACCAAGATGTCTGTCTTGTAAAGATCTGTCAATATAAACAGGCACCATATTTAAGCTGACAGTGAATTATCTCTTCCATTGATTTAGTTTTATCCACATCTCTGTGTGTGTATGTATGTTTGTGTGTGTGTGAGAGTGTGTGTGTGAGAGTGTGTGTGTGTGTGTGTGTGTGTGTGTGTGTGTGTGTGTGTGTGTGTGTGTGTGTGATGAAAATTTACACAGTTGTACTATCAGCGTCTGCAAGTGTTCTTCACTTGGTTTTGTGTCGAGGTACCCCTGATAAAAATCGAAAATCGATAATCAAAAAAATCGAGTTATAGAAGGAATGGTCCGATTTTAATCAAATTTGATACACTCATAGACAAAGACATAAGAAACAATATTCAGAAGTTTGAAGGTTGCAGTTTTTATAATAGTGCAGAAAATCAATAATATATATATATATATAAAAGGCAAGATGTTTGTGTGTGTCTGTTTATCTGCCTGTATGTCTGTAATTTTTTCAGCCCTTTTATTTTAGTTTTTGCTTCAGGTTTGACTCTAAGTAGGCATAATTGTAGTTCTTAGTCTCAGCCATGATACCATTTACTCAGAGGACTTATTTAGCCTTCAAAATTCAGTTTACGATGAAAAATCTTATTTGATATCGATACCAGGAAATCAAAATTTGACTTACATCCATTCATTTTTCTGTCAGTCTACGGTTTTGCTTTAACTGGAAACAACTATTGCTTTTTAGTCTTTTTTGTGCCAACGTCCAAAGGACCATGGATTAGTTTTAAAGCTTTCATTACACCCAAGCAACACCTGGCTATACTGCTAGTACATGATAAATGTGTGTGTGTATGTGTTTGTATAAATGTATGTGCGTATATATCTGTGAGTGTGTGTGTATATATATGTATATGTCTGCATATGTGCGTATGTGTATATACGATGTGTGATGGGAAAATTGTCGCCATTTTATACTTTTTATTTCATGCATACACCTTGTTTATTTTAGATTTTGTCAACTGCACAGTAGCTTACATAAAGTGCCTTGAAGAGATAGTGCTGTACTGGGTTAAGATGGTGACTGTTGGAAGACCCTATGTTTGGAAACAAGGTTTTGCACCATGCCACACACACAGGAGAACCCAGTCATGGTAGTCAGACAATTTCTGGAACCATATAACCTGTTACATCTGCTAAAATTAGTTGTCATCGTTATTTTCATTTTTGCATAATTTAGATGACAATTCATTCCATACCTTGTACCCTGTATATATATATATATATATATATATATATATATATATGCACATGTTTGTGCATATATATATTTTTGTGTGATATATATATCTAATTTATTTCTTTTTAATATTAAATTAAATATGTCGCTTGTAAATTCAATTTCGATAATCTCTAAAACTTCCCATAAATATGTAGATATATATATATATGTGTGTGTCTCTGTGTGTGCATGTGTGTATATGTATGTATGAGTGTGTGTATATATGTATGTATATATATATATATTCATGTTTGTGCCTGTGTGCATATATATGTGTGTTTGTGTGTGTATATATATGTATTCATTTATATATAAAATTAATATACAGTTTATTCAATTTTATACATATATATATATATATATATATATATATATATATACATATATATAATATAAAATATTGAGAGGAAAATTAAGGTGTTTTCCTCTTAATATTTTATAATAATCTGGATAATTTCCTTTTGGATTATCCTTTTTGTCTTTATGTTTATGCCATTCTCTCCTATATACATATATATATATATATATGTATGGTGTATGGTTAAGTCTTGAAAGCTGTCACAATACATTTAGTAAAATTAAGGAAGTTAAATAAGTTGTTGGGTATTACTTATTTATTATACATTAATATTTTGAGTTCAAAATCTCATCTTCAGAATGGCAGGAGAGTTTTTGTCCGAGTGAGTTCATGCCTTTCAACAAATTGTCTATAAATGAATATCATAAATATAATAAATAGTTAACACCAAACTCCTTCTTTACCTTCTTTTATTTTACAAAACGCATTGTGACAGCCTTCAAGACCTAATCATACACTTAATATACACAATGCTTCAAGCAAATTACAAAACTTTCCTATATATATATATATGAGGTAACAGAAAATCTTGAAGATTAACATAATGGTTTTAACAACTGACATTTAATAAATAATGTTCGAACTAATAAATTTAATATATATATAAATATATAAATATAAATGCATACACATATACACATATATATATTTATTTGTACATAATATTTCTGTTTTAGTAAGCGCTCAGATCTAAACATCATCTGGTTTGTTCTTAGAGATGTCCTAAACAGAAATTTCTTATACGGATGCAAGAAAAATATAACAAAAACTTAATCACAATGCTTTATCAGTTGTCTTCAATGAAATCTGGATAAAAGAGGGACTGCTTTTAATCGCAATAAAAAAAATGCTGTCTGGAAGTAATAAATATACTGAATTAAAAGTAAATCCATTAATTCATTATATTTGTGTGTACATATTTCTAAAGAGTTAATGGATTTTTATTCATCACTCCAACAGATACATATGGAATTTTTTTAATTGTTTTTTTTTAATGGACACCCATATTTGAGTAGATGCTCTATTTATTTTAAAGATTATTTTATTTTGACTACTGGCCTGAACATTTAAGAAATATATATATATATATAAAGAATACCTAGTGAGCCAGACAGACCTACCTAAGTTTTACCTAAATGGATCATCACAGAAAACTAGTAGGTCTGTCTGGCTCACTAGGTATTCTCTACTTATTCCACTCTACCTAAGTATTGAGCACTTTTTGTTAGTTGATTACTCATGTGGGTTTTTTTTCTTTGGGCTACGTGCTGACTCAGTCTGAACCCTTTTGACTGATGTTCATGTACTTAGCTCTTTCTTTTTTTATAACCATTTTTTCCCTTCTTTGTTAATCTGTGGAAGGTTTTTCGACACAAGTATAGTTATAATCTCTTTTATATATATATATATATATATATATATATATATATATATTATGGAAATTAACGTATTTTAACGAAACTTGGTTATAAGCAACCGACAATTTGTAATGAATTATTTTGAACATTATTTTTACCGATACTCGTATTTAAGTAGATATTCTGTTTTTAATTAAATAGTATTTTTATGTTTATATCTACCGGCCTGATTATTTACAATAAATTTTTATTACGAAAATGTGTGCTATCCAGCAGGATTCGTTAAAATTCGTTAATTTCCGTAACATGTTTACATTTGTTGACATTACGATACATTTCAGAGCAGATATGCTTGTTTATGGTAAATAGAAAATTGTGTTATATGAGCATGATAAAAACCTTGTCTGATCAAGAGGCTATCCATGGTCAAGTGGTCAAGACGGTACCAGATCAAATGGTATGCTTCCCCTATGTAATAGGGGTCACAGGTTCGAATCCTGCTGGATAGCACACATTTTCATATGTTTTTGTATGTGTATGTTATCTTGTTATATATATAATGGCAAGATACTCTTAATATCCTGAGCACACCTGTTTTGTAGGGCTGTTAGCCAGTGCTTAAAGAGTTCCACCTGGCCAAGGCTTTGGTCAACACCTGGCATGTTTTTCAGGCAATATTTAAATGTACAAATGGTGAGATCACCTTGTCAGATCTATAATATCAAGAAGTCACTTTCCTTTGAACCAAAGTCTCATTGTTGGAATACAAATGTTCTAATGACTTGACTACATGTCAATATATATATATATCTAAATCTAAACTTATTTATAAATGGAACTTTGTCTCTGTGTGTGTGTGTGTGTGTGTGTGTGTCCATTACCTATAGATGCCAAAATGGCTGAACCGATTTTCTTGAAAATTTACACAGTTGTTCTATAAGCGAATGTGAGTGTTCTTAGCTAGGTTTTGTGTTGAGGTACCTCCGATAAATATCAAAAATCAATAATAAAAAAAAATCAAGTTATAGAAGGAGTGGTCTGATTTTAATCAAATTTGATACACTCATAGACAAAGACATAAGAAACAATATTCAGAAGTTTCAAGGTTGCAGTTCTTACAATAGTGCAGAAAATTGATAATATATATATATATATATATAAAAGGCAAGATGTTTGTGTGTGTGTCTGTTTATCTGTTTGTATGTCCTTTATACAAATCCACAATTTTTATCCAATTCTCACCAAAACTTCACGCAAATATTCTTTAGGCTGAGTCTGAGCACCAGGACTATGGATTAGTTTTAAAGCTTTCATTAAATCTGAGCAACGTCGGGCTATACTGCTAGTATATATATATCTCTAATGTTGTGTGCATATATATATACATGCAGATATATTGTAATGACTAGACATATTTACATATATATATATATATATATATATATAAGTATAGTCATTAGAATATATCTGCATAATATATATATATATATATATATATATTACGGAAATTAATGAATTTGAACGAAACTTGGTTATAAACAACCGACAATTTGAAATGAATTGTTTGAACATTATTTTTTATTGATACTTGTATTTAAGTAGATATTCTGTTTTTTTAATTAAACAGTACTGTTTAATTAAAAAAAACAGAATATCTAATTAAATATGAGTATCGATAAAAAATAACGTTCAAACAATTCATTTCATATATATATATATGCACACAACATTAGAGAAATCAAACTTGTGTCCTAAATTGTTTTGATGCGATACAAGAGTGTTGGAACATTTGTACAAATGACTCTTTTGTGTTCATAGATCTGCATTTTTAAATTTTGTGATGTTTCCCATTATTTTATAAATCCTAGCATCTAAATTGGTGCTTAGTGTCTTAGTATTTACAGATATTTTGTGTAACTTTGGTAAATATATCTGTTAAAATGAGATGTCAGTGTTCTTTCCATTTTTGCATAATTTAGATGACAATTTATCTATTGCATGCTGTATGTGTATAGAAATTTACTAAGCATAGCTTAGATGTGGCACTAGGCCGAAAGTATGGATCACCCAGTGAGGATCAAACTCAGTCATAATTGATCTAGTGAGACAAGTTTGCTAATGATTATATCATGTTAAAATGCCCATATATATATATATATATATATATATATATATATATATATTGCGTCTCTCTATATACATATATATATAAACACACACATATAACGTGATGACTATATATATATATATATATATATATATATATATATATAGTCATCTGCAGACAGATCTGTTTTGCTGTATCACAGCTCATCAGTACGGTTAGACTTCAATTGCTTTTAACCCAGGATTGAAACCCGACGGAATTGGCGTCAGTCGACGATTCTACCTCTGAGCTATGGGCACTCGGTAACTGTGTCTTTGTTTTCATATATATATATATATATATATATATACACAGATATAATATGATGACTATATATATATGTAAACTAGTGACTATGTATCCATATATATATAGAGAGAGAGGGAGACAGACAGACAAACAGACAGAGAGATACATTTACACACATATAATGTGATGGATATATATATTATAAAAACAATATATATATACAAACACACAGGCACACACATATAATTGTCTTTGTTCTTGTTACTCAGGCTGTTTTTCATTTGTCATGAGGAGATTGTATATCATGATTTCAGTGTTTGTTGAGTGACATCTCAGTTTTCCAATGTTCGTCTTTTGGGCTTCCTTTGTGTTTCCCTTTGATTTTGATTTCTGATAACCACATCTCATTTACAGTGGATAGGATTTCTGGAAATCATTATGTCCACATGTTGGCTTTGACATTTATTTGTTCATACAATCTCTTAAAAGCAAATATCTGAGCTAATCTGTAATTAAGTGAACTTTCATAGTGTCATCATAGAAAAGAAAATAATGGCCCAAAAGAATGATAAACATGCTTTAAAACTGCTATTTCTGTTGATGGGAAAGTTGGCTCACTGTGTCTTACTAGACAGGACGTTTGCGATCAAGGCTCTCCACAACTTCCTGTCTTTTTGTAGCACTTAATAAATTTTGTCTTTTTATGTTATCTCTCCTAAACCTTGGTTCAACATCCATTTACTCACGCTTGCTATGTAGGTTATGTATTTTTTCCTTGTTCCTCTTACCATCAATATGTCCAGCGAGTAACAAATTTTTAATGACCTCTTTCTTCATTATGTGCCGAAGAAATTTCATCTGGTGTTTTCTAATATTAAGTGTAAATGTCTTTTTTTTTATTGTTTCTAGCACCTCATTGGTACTCATATGTTTGGCCCATCGTATTCACAGCATCCTTCTGTAGAAACACATTTCTATATTTGTCTATAGTTATAATATGAAGTATTTACATTATTTAGATTGTTTGGGCTATTGCCCTTATCCTTATTGTCGTATCATGATGTTTTGGCCATTGTACACTCTGACCTTCTTCAGGTGACTGTAATTTTAACATCCAGAAGTGGTATGACTCATCGGAATGAGAATAATCTACCCCAGTGATCAAAATAAAGGTTTTGGTTCAAAATTCCAGTCACCTGAAGATTAGAGTGTACAAAAAAAGTGCCAAAAAGTTGTGAATATGACAATAAGGATGGGTACAACAGTCCAAACAATGTAGATAGCCACGTTTCTGTTCTTTTAATTCTCTTCTTTATCTGTGAGGAGATTGTCCAGCATTCCTTATCATATAAAAGGACTGATATTACATGACAATTCAGCACTCTTTACTTCTGTTTCTAATGAAATTTTTTTCTTTTATGAGTCTACTATTTATCTGTGAATGTTGCTGCTGTATCTGACTTGAATCTCTTGTTATATGCCTTGAGATTCTCAACATAATTCAAAGAATGATCTGGTATACTATTGGTGCTGATCTGGCATCTCAACTTCAGTCACATTTCCATTACCATGACATGGCTTACCTCTATTTTTTTTATAAATATTTTTATGGCAATTGTTCTAATGGACTCGTCTCCTTGGTGCCTCAACCACATCAATTTGAGTGAACTACTAGATTGGCAAATAGGTCTCATTGCTTTACTGCTAAATTAGCTAAATATAACTGTACGTTTTATACTAATAATTTCTTTAGTATTTGTTTATATTTCTGAGTTGAGGTAGAATTTACATTATTTGAACTATTGTCCTCATCTTTGTTACCATTTGTAGATTTTGACCATTGCACGCTCCGGCCTTCTTGAGGTGTTAGGAATTTTGAACAGAACCCTTTATTACAATCACTGGGGTATATCATTCGCATCCCTTTTGCATAGAGCCTCTTTTTGGTAGTCATCAGTTATATCCCTCTAACCTTGTAAGTTACTTTTTTTACCACTGCTGTAACCTGGTATGAAACTCACAACTTTTTGAACATGAACAAGTAACTTACAGTGTTAGAGGGAGATAACTCAAAATTCATACTCTGATGTCCTCAAGGTCCTGTGGATAAAAGTGTTGACTGAATCCAGTGATTTGACCCAAACAGTTATCAGTTCAATACTTGGCTACAGCAAATCTGAACAAAAACTTCAAGTGTTTAAGTTAAACTGATACTGAGATATCTGGAAGAGGCATGTCTCATTCACTTGGTGAATGTAATAAAGGTTTTAATTTGAATTTCCAGTCAGAAGAAGGCTGAAGCATGCAATAACCAAAATGTCATGAATATAGCAACAAGGATGAGCACAACAGACCAAACAATGTAAATAGTGTAAATACTTTTTATCAAATTATATACTTAGCAAGAAAGAATAAATATGCAGAGTTAGAAATTTTCAAATGAATATAAATCTTGAGAATCAGGGGAAGGATTTTTTCCCCTATGGTATGACCTTTCTTTTGTGAAGAAGCTGAGGTCATTACTTGCCACCTAGCAAAACAAAACATAGATTTGAAAATTGATACAACCATAAACACTAATCCTTATAAATAGCACAATGCAGTTATATAAGCTGTAAAAATGGCTACCAATATATTATTTTAACCATAAAAACAATCAACCCAGCAACAATAAAATGGTATCAAATTTATGAACAAACATACTATAGATTTCTATAAATAAAACCCACAAAAAACATGAATACACAGAAATGCCATATCTGAAAATTAAGAAAATGGCAAAGCACAAAAAAAGACTGATAATGGCTAACAACTGACAGCCAAAATTACACAGACACTGGACAATCTATATCTATATGCATACACTACAGGAAAAAAGTTTGAGATACTCTGCATTCTCTTGAAAAACACCTTAGAATGAAATATTTTATACTATTTACATTATTTGTACTATTGTTCTCATCTTTGTTGCTTTTTTCACTATGTTTCGGCTGTTGTACACTTCAGCCTTCTTCAGGTGCTAAGAATTTCAAACCGAACCCTTTATTACAATTACTCAAGTATATAATTCTCATTCCTTGCGTGAATCCCCTTTTTATTCGTTTTGAGTTATCTTTCTCTAACCGGACTTTCTAAGTTACTTGTTCCCAAGCTGTAGCCTGGTGTTGAACTCACAACTCTTTGGGTCAAATCACTGGAACTAACCAATATCTATATCCATTGGACCATGTATACTTAAAGACAAGAACAACTGAATTTCTAGAACTTATAAACATAATGTCCAGTAATCATTTTTTTAACAGAGTTCATATTGCAATTTTTGATGTTAATGGTTTTCTCTAGTATTTTTTACCAGAGCTCATATTGCAATTTTGACACTAATGATTTTCTCTGGCATTCCGTATTACTGGTTGCCAAATAGTATTCATCTCTATGCTTGGTTGGCTTAGTTTTTAAAGTGAGAAATAAAATTTCAGTATTATGAAGAATTTTTCCAAGGGCTCTGTCAGCTGAGCCCAATCACTCAGAACCATGTTCACTGGCTTAGTCATGGCCTCTAATAACTGAATGACTACCCTACCAGAATCATCTGCCAGTTCAGTGCATCATCTGCACTATTACTCACTCAACACCATGTTCACTGGCTTGGTCATGAGCTCTGACAATCTGATGGCCACCCTAACAAAGTCATCTACAAGTTCAGTTTGACCCACCAATTGTAAACTGGAGATGACTTTGTAGCAAAACACACAGAAACTGGGGAAAAAAAATCATTCGCCAGGACCTCCAGCAGATTAATGTGGCCCTGGAGAATGTTTCTGCCCTGCCAAGATTGTGAACTGTAAAGACATAGTGAACTCAACAATCTTGTCCAACAGCTTTTTCTCCTTGATGCTACAACCACATGAGTTTATGCATGTTACTTGACTGACATCTAGATCCCATTGTTTTATCATTCAAATAGTTAAATGTAACTGCCTCTTCTACTCAAACAGTTTCTTTTCTTGCACTTCTCACTTGTGGAATTCCCTTTTGTATACTTGCTTCCTTGATAACTACAATCTCTAAAAGTTTAAATGCAATATCAGTTTCCATTTTCTATCTCCTTGAATTCCATATGCCTTTAATCCTTTCTTTGATACTCCCTGTACACTGTTTTTTCTCTCTCTGTAACCCCCTGTGCTCTGGTGGCAGTCATGCCTTGTTTGGAGTGAAATGATTAAAAAAAAAAGGACAAGTTGAAATTTCTAGGGCACATAATGATCTTGGAAATGTTGGTACTGATAGGACATATTGAAAGCATGAGTGATAGAAGAAAACAACACAACCTACCTAGCTAGCTTGAATAAAAGTGATGGTGGAACAAAGTTTAGGAGAGTTAAGGAAAAGAGTTGAGAAAAAGTTGTCTTAGTAAAACTTTCTGCTTACATTTTAAGCATGAAGAAAATAAAGGTGAATCAGATCTGTAGCTGAAAATGTAATTCACCAATCGCCTCAAATATTTGATATCTTGATCTCTGTGTTGTATCTTTAAAAGCATACCAAAATATATATAGTAGAAGAGTTAGAGATAAGTCATCAATCTTGAAAACATTTACTCTTGGTTTTCCTATAATCTCTAAGTTATCATTTCATTAACAGTTTTTCATTCCAAGCAAGGCAATAAAGCCATAAAGTCTTAAGGGTCTTACTGAGTATGAAAGTCTCATGGTGGCATCACACATCCAACGAACTGAACTCTTCCAATATCTACATATACTTCCCCTCACAAGAGGTGGTAGCAGAGATATGGCAGAGATAGAGGAGAGATAGTGTGAGTAGCTTGGAGATAGCCAGTAGATAGCCAACACTGTTACGGTAATGACCATTGCGAGTCCTAGTTCGAGGGTTGAATTATAGTATTATTACCTAACTCATATTATCATTCTACTAACAGAGTTCCAAATATTGTATTTTGCTGTGTTTAATATATACATCGGCATTGCTTATTTTGGTTGTTGTTGTTGTATTATTTCTTGCTGGACTCTTAACCGGGTCCACGACAGAAAGAATATTAGCAAATGGAAACACATTATTAAAGAAAGAAAACTCTAAAGGAAAAGAAAAACAAAATATAATGACTGACATTGCATGTAAGATTAAAACTGGCTGGAAAGCAAGAGATCAGAATATAAATCCAGAATCTTTCATTAGGTTAGTTTCTTATATAGAGTGCATTTATGATCTAACACACTTGACAAAAATAAAACACATATTGATAGCTCATAATACCAGGAAAGATCCAGCCAAATCAAGAAGTATCAGAAGCTTAGTCAAAGATATTGTTTAATGTTAACATTTGATAAAACATTATCTTGTCTTTTAATGTCAAAGATATAACCCTATATTTGGATTATAGACAAAACAGTGCCTTGAGGAGATAGGGCTGCCCTGGAACAAGAGAGTGACTGATGGAAAATCAAGTCTGGTACCAAGAAACTGTGCTATACCACACAAGCAGAAGAACCCAGCCATGGCTGTCAGGCATTTTCTGCGACTACTTCACCTCTTAAGGAACAGACTTACTGAGATAGATAGAAAGATAGATAGATAGATAGATAGTTTTTTTTAACCATAAACAAAAAATTGATGAATAATATTATATTCTTATTTTCTTGGGAGAATAAATTTAGTTGGAAAAGAAAATATTGCAATTCATTGTTTAACATTTTTATATCAAAAGGCAAATTTCTCTTGATGCTCTCTTAAATGTTAAATTGCTATTACTCGACAACCATTATTCAAATAACTGAACAAAAACGGGACAAACTTATGAAGATGGCTTATGTGTCATTCTCTCACATGTGGCATGGTAGATGAAGCCAGCCAAACAAGGGACATAAATGCAAGCTTATACTTAATTACATTTGTAAAATGATTTATAAATACTGTGGATGTTTACTAATTTTATTGAACAGGCAGGATTTTATTTCTTCTCACTTGATGGTATTTATAAATTTGACAATAGAGAAATAATTATCTTTCTGGAGAAAAAATAAAAAATCATAAGCAAAACTGTTTTTTTTTTCCTTTTTAAGTTGTGTAACATCATTTTATACTTTTAAACGGGTTTTGAGCCAAATCTGCAAATTTAATCATTTGGTGATGTATTTAATACTTGAAAACTTTTTAATTAGACCACTCAACCATTATGTATTATATAAGGTTTGATTTGACTTTGATTAGACTGTGGAATCATTCATGGTTGAGCGGTCTAAGACACACTAAATCAATTGATGGCTTCCCCTATGTTAATAGGGGTCACAGGTTCAAATCCTGCCGAATGACACACATTTTCATAACAAAATTTATCAGAAATAATTAGGCCAGTAGAAATAAATATATAAATATACTGTTTGATTAAAAACAGAATATCTACTCAAATATGAGTATCAATTAAAAATAATGTTCAAACAAATATATTAAATATGTCGGTTGATTGTGTTAATCTTCAGGAATTTCTGTAACATTGTATGTTTACATTTGTTGACATTATGATACATTTTCAGAGCAGAGATGGTTATTAATGTAGATTCAAAAATTGTGTTATATAAGGCTTGATTTAACTTTGATTAGATGGTGGGATCATCTGTGGTTGAGTGGTCTAAGATGCACCAGATCAATTAATGGCTTCACCTATGTTGATAGAGGTCGCAGGTTCAAATCCTGCCAAATGTCATACATTTTCGTAACATCATACTTAAGGTCCATGACTCAAGACAGATTGAATTCTTTGGCTATTTTGTCAATAGAAAATGATATTGTAAAGAAGAGAGGTGTAAAAAATGCCATGAAAAAATTTGCAGATTTAAAGGCTAGAAAAATATTTTAGGTAGGATAATGAATATTTTCTTTAGTTTGTATTAAGTTGTATATTGTAATAATTCGTTATTCTACATTATAAGTTTTTCTCTTTGTGAAAATTAAAAATAAATTATGCTCATAAGGGCACCAAAGTTCAGCTTGCCCTGAGTACCAGCAACTCAGGGCCAGCCCTGCATATATATATATATATATATATATATATTTGGGCAGCAGTCTTTCTTTTAAACATGTTTTGCTAAAAAAAACTGGTAAGGGAAATTTTATTAATTTTTTATTTAATTTTTCCAGTATTCTTACATGCTTCATTTTTGCTGGAGATAAGGACTGTAAAAATATTCTATAATTTCCTATTTTGTTTTTTATTTATTCTATCATATATATATATATATATATATATATATATATATATATATATATATATATATAAGAAAATAAATAGGAAATATAATTTCAAAGTTTTAGAAGAAATTAAAAGTATAGAGTTAAAATAGTCTTTAGAAAGAACAAACACCAAATATTAAAAATGGTGAATAAACCTCTGCTTCTGTTCAAAACATTTTGTAATCACCATTAGACTCATCCCACTCATTCTGAATTTTCTGCACTACCCTCAGATTGATTCCCAAAAACTCTGAAAAGTGTTAATTGTGTTATGATTCTCTTTTTCTCACAGACAGTGCCCAACTGACCCTACTATACTATGCAGACACCAAAATCCAATGTGTGTGTGTCTGGGTGTGTGTGTGTGTGTGTAGATGTGTATGTATATATATATGTATATATATACATATATATATATATATATATATATATATATATATATATATATATATATATAGATGCATATGTATATATATATGTATATATATATTTGTATGTATGTACATTTATATGTACATATATGTATATATATATGTATGTATATACATATGCATATATATGCATGTATGTATGTATGTATGTGTGTGAATGTGCATTTCCATACTACATATACATATGAATATATATATATATATATGTATCTCTATATATGTATGTGTATATTAATATATGTGTGTATGTACATATATATGTGTGTGTATGTGTGTGTGCATGTGTGAGAGAATGTGTATTTCCATACTTATATCCTTGCACAAACCCTCACCAAAGCTCGAATCTATAATGAAATTTTAACTTTTGCCTGATTAGAAAATTTAATTTTCTCAAAAATACAAATAGGTAAAGTAAAAAAGATGAGTTTCTTTAAATTTCCGAGTTAATCAGCTCAAAACAAGAGTCTTTCCTTCTCCCCACCCACAACAGCACACCCTCCTCATCTTTCACGAACACTTCCTCTTCTTCTTTTTCTCTTTCTTGACTTTTTTTCTTCTTGGTAAAATGTAGAATTCATTTACTGCCTAATCCGTTTAAGTAAGAGGGGAGTGAAAATACGATAAGTTGGATAAGTAATCACAAAAAAGCTGAAAGACATAATTAGTTGTTTGTGTCTCAGTGGGATAACTTTAAAAAACCCCAAAAGAATGTAAAAGTAACTTGGTGTTTTGATAGTGTGTTTTTTATCCGGCTTCATATTGAGAATAAACCAATTTTTAAATCTCTTTACCACGGACTTTATACGAGTTGACAGCAAGAAAGATAAGTGTTTTCTATATAAGCAGAAATGTGTGAGTATATGTTTCACTGGATAAAATTGTGAATATTGCACAAGCTTCTACAAGTGCTGGGAAGTGGAGGTTATTGATTCAGAAAAATCAAATCAAGAAACAGAGTTCAAATCACTTATACTCACTTAAGGCATAAACCCAATCTTTCCTGTCTTCTGTTCCATTACCGATCTTCTTCATGTAGTTTTATTATACTTAAATAACAGCTATTGAATTTGAGAAACCAATTTTTGTGAAATGTTGTTTTAAAAGTAAGATTCAAATCACTTATGCTCTTCTTCTTTTCTTCTTCTTCTT
Organism: Ascarosepion bandense; assembly: GCA_037127315.1. Taxonomy (NCBI): domain Eukaryota; kingdom Metazoa; phylum Mollusca; class Cephalopoda; order Sepiida; family Sepiidae; genus Ascarosepion; species Ascarosepion bandense. The sequence continues at coordinate 2,119,899 of JBBBDQ010001375.1, read as the reverse complement.
TTTCTTCTTCTTCTTCATGTTTGCCTACATCCTTTCAGGATGTAGGCAATCAGCAATCATGGACTTCTACTTGCCCCTATCTATTGTCATTCTTAGCATTTCTCCTCTTAATATCTATCATGAACTCTGTTCCGCCTTTGACTTACTCAAGCTTATCAAGTATGTTTCACACTGTCTCCCTTTCTTGCTAGCTGTCCTGTGAGTATTAGATTCTCCAAGAACCCCTTCCTCATTACATGTCTCAAAAACCTCAGTTGTCTCTCCTTGATTCTAAGTATCAGTTTCCTTTTCATTTGCATCCTTTCCAAAACCTTCTTGTTGCTCACATGTTCAATCCATAGTATCCTCAGCATCCTTCTGTAGAACCACATTTCTGTTGCTTCGAGTCTCTCCTTCATACTTGAGAAGCTTGCCAAATATTCTCTGCCATATAGGAGGACAGATATTACATAACAATACTTTCTTCTTTGTTTCTAATGAAATCTTCCTCTCCCTCAATATTCTACCCATCCTTTGGAATGCATCCTTGGCAATGCCAATCCACCGTCAGATTTCAGTGTCACACTTTCCGTCCTCTGTTAGAATACTTCCAAGGTATTTAAATTTCTGTATCTGCTTGATTTCATTATTCCCAACTTGCAGTTGGCATTTTCAGTTTCTGTTTTTACTGATGACCACGCATTCAGTTGTCTTGCAGTTTATGTTTAGTCCTTTCTTTTCACTTCCTTTAAGTAATCACAAAAAAGCTGAAAGGCATAAACCCAATCTTTCTTGTATTCTGTTCCATTACCAATCTTCTTCATGTAGTTTATCATACTTAAATAACAGTTAGTGAATTTGAGAAACCAATTTTTCTGAAACATTGTTTTAAAAGCAGCTCTGGTTACTTGATCAATGAATGCCAAATTTTTCCACATAAGGAAACCACAAATATTATGATTACATTATTTATCAGCAGAAAAAAATAAATAAATAAGAGATTATGAATAAACCGTGCACACAAACAATACAAGCAAAAGATTGATGTATCTATAATTCAGTCATGACAGATGGAGGTCAATAAATAAGTTTTGTTTTTCAAAGATTATAGAAATACATCAACAAGCCCTTAGCACAATGGTCAATAAAATAATTTCTTTTATACAACCAATTCTCAAGTCAGTACTTATATTGATGACACAACTAGTTACTCCTGTCTTAATAGTAAGTCTGATTGGTTTCTTCTTCTTCTTCTTCTTCTTCTTCTTCTTCTTTTATATGCCCTGTCCTTTCAGGACGTAGGCAATCATGGCTTTCTATGTCTCTCTATCCCTGGTGGCTCTTAGCATATTTTCTCCTGTTACACCACGCAACCATCGTTTTGTCATCCACCTGATCAAGCCCTTCAAATATGTTATCCGCTGCTTTCCACTGTCTCTTTTTCCCTCTATCTGGCCTATTTGTATCAGGATCTCCAAGCCCTCCTTCCTCATTGCATGTCCCAGGAACTTCAGCTGTCTCTTCCTGATGCTAAGTATTAATTTTCTTTTTGTTTCCATCCTTTCCAAAACCTCATCATTGCTCACATGCTCAATCCATGATATCCCCAGCATCCTTCTGTAAATCCAAATTTCAATTACTTCAAGTTTTTTTTTCATCTTTGTTGATATTGTCCAACATTCACTGCCATATTGAAGAACTGACATCACATAGCAATCCAGTACTCTTTTCTTTGTTTCTAGCAAAATTTTCCTGTCTCTTAATACTCTACTCAACTTCTGAAATGCGTCTTTCGCCATGCCAATTCACATTTGGATCTCTGTGTCACACTTTCAATCTTCTGTTATAACACTTCCCAGGTATTTAAATTTTTTTACCTGCTTGATTTTAGTATCCTCCACCTGTATTTGTCATTTTGGGCTGCTCTTTTGGCTGATGACCATGTATTCGGTTTTCTTGCAGTTTATTTGTAGTCCTTTTTTGTTACTCACTTCAGCGACTTTCTGTAGAAGTTCTTGTAGTTTCCTTTCCATGTCTGCTATCAGCACTGTATCATCTGCGTACCCTACGTTGTTCAAATTGTGGCCTCCAATGAAAATCCTGGCGTAACATCTAGGGTCCTCAGAATAGTCTCGCTGTACAAGTTGAATAGATCCGGTGAAAATACACAGCCCCTTTCTATCTTTGTATATCTGCTGAATCCATTACATCTTCATCTGGTTTGATAAAGTTAAATTGGTAGCTTATCTAAAAAAAAGATGATCCACATTCTGTTGTTAAATGGGGCAAGGAATGGCTTGTTAAATTTAATGCCTCTAAAACAAAACTGCTCTCTATTAATCATCTGAGAGAACCTTTTCTGCCTTCCATCAGTATGGCTGATTCTGACCTTCAGGAGAGTGACTCATTGTGCCTTCTCAGGCTAACATTTTCCACAGATATGAAGTTGAAAGATCATATTGAATCAGTCACTTGATCTGCTGCTAAAAAAAATCAGTTCACTGTGTTATACTAGGCAACTTTTCTATCTTAGATATTTTGTAAGTATATCATTCTTTCATGTTTTGAATATTGCTCCCACATATGGTGCTTCTATGATATACTTAGAGACTCTTGATAAAATCCAAAGATTAATCTGCAATGTTATTGATCTTGATCTGTCAGCTTGCCTTCCATCCCTTTCCCACTGCTATAATATAGCTTGCTGTGCCTTTTTCTATAAACACTTTCATGGTAATTGTTCCGATGAATTTTCTACTTTGATACCTAAACTTTAATGTGCGTTATGGTGCATTGGATATCGGCTCGGAACGAGAAATCCCAGAGCCGAGTTCGAATTCCAGCTGAATTCATTGCAGTCACTTTCGTGCAAATACCCTTGGGAAAGGTATGAATCCGTCTATTCCTTCCAGTTATGGGTTAAATAACAGGACAGATTGGGTTCTATAGCCTTGGTCGGCAACCAGTCTACCGCAGAAAGCAATGGCAACCTACTGCGGGATAATCTTCTGCCCAGTCAGTCATGTTTCTTTTGCGACATGATCGCCCAAGCATGTATCATGTATGGCACTTAACTGACTGACTAGATTGGCAGTGAGAATCATAAGTTCTAAGTTCATAGTTTCTTCTAGATTGTGAAACTCTCTTCCAGCTTCTGGCTTTGCTGTTAACTTTGATCTTTAAAAATTTAAATGCAATGTCAATCATCATCTGTTTCCTTAATTCTTTTTCTTTTATTGTTCTTACTCCATAATAGTTTATTTTTTATTTATTTATCTAACACCCAGCAATGGTAATTGTGGATCTCTGAAAGAGTGGTGGGTGCACTTAGGAGCTGAGATTTTTTTGAGGAAGGGAGGGACAGACTCAAGCAGGTCCTCATTTTCATATTACACCACAATCATATACCCAATCATATACACAATCATATACACAACTTAGGAATGAGTTTGAGTATAAGTATGTTATTTTGCTAAAGAAAAACTTTTCATTTATAGCAGTGGAATTCTAATCTATTCTTGCCCTCTTTTCCACTCTCAAGCTGTTGGAACACAAGAAAGGTTAATTTCAAAACAAAATTAAAGGGTTAATACTAATGTCAATACTAGAAGAATGGTGTGATTTGTCTGCTCTGATTTCTGTATGTGTCCTTCAAAATCTAAATGAAAAAGAAAGCACAGAGGAAAATGTGCTGAAGATCAAATCTTATCAAAATCAGAGACTGATCAGTTTCATAAATTTTTGAAGCTTATAAAAGTGTGGGGCTCAACTGAGTCACCAGCCAAATATTGGCAGTTGGGGAAGGGCTTGGACCCTACTGGTTGCCCTGTAGAATCACCACTGACACTCAGTAACCCTTTGCATCTTAGTGGCTTCATTTCCTTGCTTGTGGGGAAATGCTTAATAAAAACTATAACTATTAGACACTGTTTTTCTTGATAGGTGTTATCCTTCACTCAGTGCTAAGCCCAAAAACATTCTTGATAATAATCTATAGCTTCTAAAACATTCAATATACTTTAGCATAATGCTATTAAAATTTATCAGATGAAACATTGTTAAATGTCACTTTTTAACCAGTATTTATTTTAATTCCATCTTATTGTAACATCCAGTTCCTTAGGAGCATGTATATGCATAGCTGCTGTCTTATCAATTAGATTACAAATTCTGTTGAAGTAATATATATTTAATCATATAGCCTTTATTATGTATATTAAGGCATATTCCTAACTCTTTACTCCTGTCTTAATGATACACTACCAGCTATAATTATTAGGCCACCCCAGTGTTTCAAAAAAATGATGTATTTCATACTATTTTTTAGTATTTATTGCCAAGTGAATAATTGTGATTGAAAATAGAATGGTTCATTTGTTAATACTGCACAATAACATGTGCATCAAATGAATTTATAAATATTTAATAATTACCTATGTTGCAGTTTTATCAATGAAAGAATGAAGAAAATTTAGGGTGATTTGGACAGATTTATCTTTGTTTTCTTGCCTTGTAAAATTTTGCAAAGTAATAATAACAAAAGAACCATTCTATTTTCATTTAGAATTATTAGCTTGGCAATAAATACTAAAAATAGTATGAAATACATCATTTCCTTGAAAAACCTGAGCTTGCTGGTAGTGTAAGTCAGTTTAAAAAGATCAAATTAACAGTTGATCTCAAAAGTGACTATCAATCTTTTGTTAACTGGGGCAAAAATGGCTTGTTAATTTTAATGCCTCCAAAATGTCACCACTTTATTTTAATCTTAGAAAATCTTTTCTGCTTTCCATCAGCATACCTCCAAGATATCTTCTCAGGATAACATTTTCTACTGATATGAAGCGGAATGGTTAGATTGAATCAATTGCTATGTCTGCTGCTCGGAAAGTTGGTTCACTGCATTATGTTAGACAATTTTCCTCACCAGAATCTGTCTTATACATTTATAAGTCTACAATTCATCCATGCATTGGACTGCCACATCTGGTCTGATGCTTCTGCTATGTACTGGGAAATTTTGATAAAATACAAAGATGAATTTGCAATGATATCAGTCCCAATCTGGCATCTTGGCTTTCACTTCTCACCACCTTAATATAGTTTCTCGATGTCTTTTCTATAAATATTTTCATAGTAATAATTATCAAATATTTTAGTCTATTGGTGAATTACAGTTTCAGCTACAGATTTGAATCACCCTTATTTCCTTCATATTTTAAATGCAAGCAGGAAAGTTTGACTCAGAGAGCATTTTATTAAGAATTTCTACTTAAAGGAACAAACTCCTGCCTGAATGTGGTGAACAAAATAAAGGGTTCAGATCAAAATTCCAATTACCTGAAGAAGCCAGAGCATACAATGGCTGAAACATCATGAATATGGCAACAAAAATGAGGGCAACCGTCCGAACAGTGTAAATAGTGTAAATAATTACAGTACCGCATCTCAGAAATATAGTCAGATCATGAAGTAGGCCTGACTGTATGGTGACTGAAATGTTGTGAATATGGCATCAAAGATGAGGACAACATTCTGAACAATGTAAATTGTGTAAATAATTACAATACCTCATCTCAGAAATATAGACAGATAATCATATATTTTAGAGAAAGGGATTTACTAATACTTTTGTCATGTCAAGGAAAGGTTATTTGATATGGCATCTAACTCATGAGTAAAATTTAAGTATGTGTGCTGGTAGCATTTGATGTCCCTTAAATATTGTTTGTCTTTTTTTCATATCTCAGATTCCTTTTCTTGTATTGTCTTAAAACAATGCTGGCCTAAATGCAACCATAAGCATTTTCTTGCTTCTTAAGTCCTAGAGTGTTTTCAGCTTAAATGCTTACATCCATCAGATCCATCAAGCTTGAGCCAAACTTTGGACATTCTATTATTTGGGAATTCCAGTTTTTTATGGCCAGTCGCCTTATACTTCTTGGCTTTCTACTTCACATTTTTTGCAAATGGGCTATATGCAGAAGCAAAGAAATCACACAAAACTTTCTATAAATAATATTAAGCTAAATATAGTTCTTGAAAACCCTGTCTCCCAATTTATTGCCATTATTTGTTCCTGTAGTTTTCTTGACAGGGTAATGGTAATATTACCTATTTCTTGACAAGGAAACTTTTGGCATTCATTGACTGAACAGCCAGTACTGTTTTTGGTTAGAATTTGTAAAAATCTCTCTCTTAAAAAAAATCTTTCAGGAAAATGGGTTTATCAAGTCCAGTAACTGTTATCTGTTGTTCCAGTACTGATGGGGGTTTCCTTTCTCACCTTTTATTTGAAGTAGTGTAGAATATCAACATCTTGGTTTGATCATTATTATCTCTGCCTTCAGGTGAAGATATTGCATTCAGTTGCGTTTGTCTGTCTGTCTGTCTGTGGTGCAGATATCTTAAGACCTGCTGGATGGATTTGGAAAATTGGTGTCATGACTGGCACAAACTGATTAGATATTGGGTTTGATGTAGTATGGGATAAAGTTTCTGGGTTATTTTTTCCGGTTTTATTTACTAAAATTTTACCTTTCAAAAGCCAAATACTAAATTACCTCTCCTAGATCATTTTACATACTGAATTACCTTCCCTATTTTATTTTAAGTGTGCATTTAATTTTGAAAGCAGTTGAGTTCATTTTTTGTATTTTCATTTTTGTGTGTGGTCATTGCAATTATTCTCATTTTAATAATCTTCTCTTGCTAATCACTGAGATGATGTTGGTATTGCCTTGGCAGAGGTTTATAGTCTTTGACTGTTCCAGTTTTATTGTTATATATATTAATAAAAAATTTGGTCAATTATAAAGCTGTTTCCCTACAAGAACATTTTGGCATTCACTGACAAAGCAGCCTGTAGAGCTTTCAGTTGAAATTCATAAAATCTTTCTCTTAAAACAATTTTTCAGGAAGATAAATTTATCAAGTCCAAATTCACTCTTTCTAATATTGGTGGGCGTGGGGGTCCTTTGTGACATTTTATCTAGTGTGAAGTAGTGCAGATGACATGAGCTAGGCTCGTAACCTGTACAGTTAGTGGTCATTACAGTATTGTTACTGTTATTTCTCCCAATCATCTTTTTAGCTTCTTCAAAGCTTCACAATGTTACTCTAAATAGTTTGTCTTTCTGAGTAATAAGAGTTGTAAACAGAACCAACCAATTTACTGCATCTTCATATATATATTTATATTTTTATAAAAACTTCCGAATTCTACATTCATTTAATAGTCATTTCAGTGATAAAATTTTTGCTTCTTCAGCAATGATCGCAAACAAAAATTTATTAACCCTCTAGGGCCATTCATATCATATTTGATACAGTATGAAAACAAGACTTGAAAGAAATATTTTCCTGAAAAATTTTTTAAGAGAAATATTTTATAAATTTCAAATGAAAGCAGTACTGACTGCTCAGTCAATGAATACCAAATGTTTCCTTATAGGAAATACCAAATGTTTCCTTATAGGGAAATACTGTATCAAATATGATACGAATGGCCCTAGAGGGTTAATTCAAATATGGTACAAAAATTCACATACTGGAAGGAGTTAAAAAACATATTCGTACACAGGAAGTTTAAAAAAAAAAGTGAGTGGGGATTAAGAAAGAAAGAAATCTTATTTGCAATTTGTTGTCCAGAGATAAAAAAAACAGAGGGGCAGAGATAAAAGGAGCAACTAATTTCCAGTATTTTTAGAATATTAATGGATCGTATGCATGAGTTCTACTTGAAATCTGAGTTGAGTCCCAAAAGGTGTTAATAGTTGAACACACACACATGTGTGTGTGTGTGTGTGTGTGTGTGTGTGTGTGCAGTTTTCATTGAAAATGATAGGAAAGGTATTATCATTTATTCTTTTATATAATTTTTTGTTTGTTCTTATGACTTTTTCAGAACTCAAATTATGTAAGAATTGTCCAAAGGTTTTGTTTTTCCAAGCGCTTTCAGCTATACTTTTAGCTATTATCCAGAATAAATTTTGTTTTACATGTAACTAAATAGGTGTAAAGTTTTGAAAAGAGTCATATGTATGTCATATTCGATCTTATTTAAATACACATGGAAATATGCCAGGACCTATCTGTGACATACTTGTTGACAATACGTACATAACAGCATCAAAGACAACTAAAAATAATAGAGGCATTGCTAGTGGAAGAGAAAAATTCTACAATTATGAACATGGTAACAATGGGCTTACTGTTCAATCTGTCAAAATGTCAACACATTAAATCAACAGCTACTGCCATGTTAAAAAATTAATTTCTGTGATAATTAAAACTTGAAGTAATTTTTGTTTCAAATAGGATTAATTAAACTTTAAATCAGCTAATAAACCTCAAATAAAGTTTCAGAAAAGTATATTTTATTTTTGAAAGATTTTTTTAATAAACAGAATTATATTGTAATGACAGCTGAATAAAATGACACTAACATTAGTGGTTATAGTAATTTCAAAACATAAAACTTTTCTTGTCAGTTTAAATTAATTTTTAAATACAGAAAAAGTATTTTGCTTAGTAGAAATATTAAATTTAATCTATTAACTTGGAATTAAAACCAAAATAAAAACTTCAAGAAAGTTTTTTAATTATTTTCAATTAAGGTTAAACCTTAAGTATCACAAATCTGTGCTATACCTAACTACAGTGAATATTTCATTTAGATCAAAATTCCGCTAACTGTTCTCTGCAAGGCTACAGATTATTGATCTACCCTCAGATATACAGATATATATATATATATATATATATATATATATATATAAAAAATTATTCCTCAAATTCCTTGAATGACTACTGCTATATATATATATATATATATATATATATATATAGCAGTAGTCATTCAAGGAATTTGAGGAATAATTTTTTTTCCGTACAACTGCAGTTGAACAATGCATGTCTCCAGTAGACATGTTGAAATAACTATTCCCAAAATGTAAAATTTGAATTTACATATGAAATATATATATATATATATATATAGAGAGAGAGAGAGAGAGAGAGATAAATCATGTGCATACAGGCCTGTTTTTCTGTATCATAGCTTGTCAGTGCAGCGCTAGATTAACCGTTTGCCTCAAGCTGTCACAGAAACCTGACTGACTTGTCAGCTGCCAAAGATCTAGCCGCTAAGCTATCAGTGCACACCAGAGAAAGGCTGATTACAGAGTGTGTAAGGTTTTTACATAATGTAAGAGCCCCAACAGTTGAGAGTGTTCAGTCTTGTAAATGAACCAAGAACATTCAACTCGGTAACCAGAGAACATAGCATTAAAATTTTATGTTTTTGAAATTACTATATATATATATATATAGGATTAATTATTGAGAAGTTTGTCATTGATCAAGAAACAGAGTGGATGAAGAAAAAACCTTGAGGAGTGAGGATATCCCAATGGTGCTTTCACAAAACTTCAAAGTGGGCATGACTCTACTCAGTTAAGTGACAAACTTCTCCACATTAATCCTGTTAATGCTCTATCACTATTTTTATCTCTACAAAATACCTGCTTGCCAAAATATTCTTTTATCAGTAACCCATTGAAAAAACAGTAATCTTGGCTCTAAGCATTATCACAGCTCATCACTATATATATATATATATATATGAGTATGATATGATAAACACTTGATGATTGCTGAAAAATCTATGAAACTATGAGTTGTGAGTAAACGTAGGTAAATATGTATATTTATTAATATATGTTTTTGGTCTGCTATACAGCATTAAGCACTGTTGCATTTACACCAGATCAATGTATATATATATATTGATGTATATATACACGTATACATACATATATATACTTATTGATCTCCTTACCTATGTGTATATATATATATATATATAGAGAGAGAGAGAGAGAGAGATAGATATATTATATTATATTAAATCCAGGTGAAGAGAATCAGCAGTTTTGCAATTCTGAGTCCTCTGGCATTTAATTTTTTTTTATAAAATACAAATAATAAACAATAAATATTGCAGAGCATAATATAATTAATTTTGTTTTTTTTATTTAAAATTAACATAGTTTACATTGTAACATGGAAAGTTCTATGTTTTGAGATTTTTACCTTGTCATCAGGCAATGTTAGATCATTATGACAAGGTAAAAATCTTGAAACAGAAATTTGCGTGTCGCAATGTAAACTGCATTAATTTTAAATAAAAAACAAATTTAATTATATTATGCTGTATTATGTTATATTATTTTCAGCTCTCTATAAAGATCTAACACTTAATATTTTATATTTAGCAGATCTTCTTGGATTATCCTTGTCATTCCTGGACTTGACATCATTTCCTATCACACTCCACCCACGTCTTTTGAATAGGAGAAGAGGCTCATCCCTTGTTTCCTGTTTAGGATGTGGTTCCCGGCTTTCTTTTTTTCTTTTTCCAATCTTCTTTCACTTTTTTTTTCTTTTCTCTTTTATTTTTTTTTTCTCAATTGGAGTAAATAGACTTAACTATTGCCCGGTTCACACTCCACCCACATCTTTTGAACAGGTGAAGAGGCTCATCCCTTGTTTCCTGTTTAGGATGTGGTTCCCAGCATTCTCTTTTCAAATCATTTTACTCTTAAGTAGCCCCATGCACATCAGTGGCATCACCGCTTTGCTTGGGGTGATATGATTAAAGAAAATATATATATATATATATATATATATATATATATATATCGAGCACTCTTTAGAAAAGTAAATGCATGAACAACAGGTTAAAAAACCTACGAGTTCTACAACTTTGTTACAATATATATATATATCTATATATATATATATATTCTATCAAACCAAACATCACTCAGGGGCTCTGATCAAAATTGTTTCATGATAAGTGATCATCTTGTCATCTTATGATTACTTTGGTTGAAACTGAGTAATGATTTGGATTTGAGTCCCTGAGTGCTGCTTGGTTTCTTAGTGTTACTGCTCTGTCTTTGTTTCATTTCTGGAGATATTGAGCACTTTAGGTTCTAGCCCAGGTAGGCATCTGTCCTTTTTTCTTTTTTGCACTTTCTTCTCCTTCTCTTGTCTGTTTCCTCGAATCTTATTTGGTTTCTCTTTTATTTTTACTGATTCTTCATGTTTTTTATTTTATTTTGGCAGGCTTATTGCTGTTGTTCTTTGATGGTTTGTTTATATATATATATATATATATATATATATATATATATATATATATATATATAAACTAAACATATATATATTAGTTTTTGGTCATAATTAAATTAGACCAGTACCTAGTTGTGTTAAAAAGTGCTCAATACATTTATATTGCAGACCTTTTGAATATTTTTTCATTTAGAAATGAGTTTTTTCCACAACCTAAGTTTCAACCTTTCAGCAGCTTTAACCGATTTATAATAATAATAGTTATTATAAATCACCTGAAGATACTGAATAGTTGAAACCTAGGTTGTGAAAAAAACTCACATTCAAATGAAAAAAAAGAAATATATGTATATTAGATACTAATGCACACACACACACACACACACACACACACACACACACACACACACACACACACACATGTGTGTGTGTGTGTGTGTGTGTGTGTGTGTGTGTGTGTGTGTGCATTAGTATCTATTAATCTTGCAGTGTTCTTCTATATTATTACTAATGTTTCCCCTATAGATAAAATCTTAATCTGTTCAATTCTTGGGTTAACCATTATATTCACAATATACCCTCATACACTGTGTCTCTTACTCTGTACCTCCCTACCTTGAGTAGCTCTTGAGTCTTGTACAGGGTGAACATAATTGTTAAAAAAGATAAAAGAAAAAACTTTTTCTTCTTATGCTTCTTTCATCTCTTATTACTTGCCTTTAATGTTGACCATGCAGAAATATACATATTGATCATAAGCAGTACTGGATGTACTGCATTGGAGAGAAATAACGGTTATTCACAAAAGGAATAATTATGCTATTGATTTCTTGAAATCTACAACCAAAAATAGCCACAAAGTGAAATATAAAGAAAGCCTCTTTTTCGAAGAGGCACAATTTATAAAACTTTTAAACTTATTTGAACACACAAACATAGATATATGATGGCCATTTCACAGTTTATTATTCATTAGCAGTATAGCCTGGCGTTGCTCGGGAGTAGTGAAAGCTTTAAAACTAATCCATGGTCCTGGAGCTCAGACTCTTTGGACGTTGACATGAAAGACTAAAAAGCAATAGTTGTTTCCAGTTAAAGTGAAACCGTTGACTGAAAGAAAAATGAATGAATGTAAGTCAAATTTTGATTTCCTGGTATCGATATCAAATAAGTTTTTGTTGTAAACTGAATTTTGATGGCTAAATAAGTCCTCTGCATAAATGGCATTATGGCTGAGACTAAGAACTACAATTATAACAAACTTAGAGCCAAACTCAAAGCAAAAACTAAAATAAAAGGGCTGAAAAAAATACAGATATACAGGCAGATAAACAAACACACATACACAAACATCTTGCCTTTTATATGTATATATATTATCGATTTTCTTCACTATTGTAAGAACAGCAACCTTGAAACTTCTGAATATTGTTTCTTATGTCTTTGTCTATGAGTATATCAAATTTGATTAAAATTGGGCCACTCCTTCTATAACCTGATTTTTTCGATTATCGATTTTCGACATTTATTGGGGGTATCTCAACACAAAACCTAACTAAGAACACTCGCAGATGCTTATAGTACAACTGGGTAAATTTTCAAGAAAATCGGTTCAGCCATTTCTGAGTCTATAGGTAATGGACACACACACACACACACACACAAACACACACACACAGACACACACACAGATACACACACAGACAAAGTTCTATTTATAAATAAGTTTAGGTTTTTTGGAATGGCATATATGATACAAGTGAATGCTGAAAAACAGATCCATTTGCTGCTCTATTCCTATTTCATTAGTCAGTGTTCAAACAGTTCTGACCTTCATGATTTTATCTAAATTCCCTTCATATTCAATCGGTGTGATGTAAGTTCTATTCAAGCAGCTTCTTCGTATTAACCATTACTTTATAGAACTGACTCCTAAGTGGATGCTATGATCTTAACCTGGTCAAATCTAGATTCAGTCATTACTTCCCCCATATCCTCCATAAACTCCATCTTTTACTCTGTAACATTTACTTCGAGTGGATCTTGGGCCTTGTACAGAGTAAACAGTAAGTCAGTTAAGTACCAGACATGATACACGCTTGGGCAATCATGTCTCTTTCGATCCATGACTGACTTGGCAGAAGATTTTCCCGAAGTACATTGCCATTTCTTTCTGCAATACACTGGTTGCCAACCCAGGCTATAGAACCCAGTCTGTTCTGCCATTCAACCCATAGCTGAAGGGAGAAGGTATTGGCACATAAGTGAACATAACAAATTCAACTCGAACTCTGGGCTAACATCAATTACATAGCAAAGCAGATTGAAAAAAAAAAAATCTTATAAAAGTTTTTTGGTACCTCTTTGTATATATATATCATGTATTTAAAAAAAATGATTATCATTAGATTATTAAATGACAAAATATCAGTTGTTTTTTTTCTTATATTCCCTTATAGTCAGTAATCATTTGTGTTTTAGTGTCTTTTAGTGGAGTTTATTAAGCAAAAGTAAAAAAAAGAAAGTCCCTCTTGGTCAGGCCAAGAACTTTCCAGCACCTCTTTGTATATCTTATGTATGTAAAAAAAGGATTATTAGATTATTAAATTACCAAATATCAGTTGTTTTGTTTTTCTCATATTCCCTCACACTAACCAACCATTTCTGTTTTAGTGGCTTTATTGCCTTACTTGGGGTTTATTAAGCAAAAGTAAAAAAATGGTTCTTCTTGGTCAGGCCAAGGACTTTTCAGCACTTCTTTGTATATAACATATAAAGAAGTGCTTAATCTTATAAATAAAATCTTCAGATTTAGTAGTAATTGGCCCAATTTAAGGTGCTTCATGTAACTTTGAATATCAGCCCATGCTTAGACTTGAGATACATTCTTTTTTTGGCTAGATCAAGTTAAATGAAGGCAATGTTATAATTAGGGGTTTAACTAAACTATTTCCTACAGTTAGATCATGTTCCAGATTCTTTGATCGTTATTACTCGATGGGAAGGTATTGAACTTTGTTCAACATGAATTCATAAGAAATATTTATTATTTACCTTAGTGGGAAATCCTAAGATCAAAACATTCATCATAACTCCGAGAATTTTAACAGTATCATCAATCATAATAATTGGGATGCAGACTAAACCTACTTGGAAAAGCCTCCCAATATTCTTAAAAAAATAATGAGACTTTATTTAAGACAATTTTGATTGCTAACCAGCATTTACAATACTATAATTTTTCTTAGAGTTTCAACAAAATCTATGAAATATATAATACACAGCTAATATCTAATTATACATATATATATATATATATATTACATATAAAAAAATTCAAATTTTTCAAGATTGTATAGCCATTTCAATGAGTAAAATTTGCTTCATTGCCAATCTTAAACATGTAGGTAATATTAAACAGATTTTAGTCAATAATGCAATAGTACTCGCACATACACACAGTAAAAAGAACCTTCAGATAGTGGAGGCCATCTACATTACATGGTTCTGTTAACATTTTGGTCTCTCACATGATGTGACACCATAGAACAGCATTACAAATTTACGAACTGCATCAGCTATTTGGTGACTGTTATCATTGCTTAGCAATGTTTTATGTCAACACAAGATAAAATCATCTTTGATGATGGATGCATTTATGTTAATGTCCCTGTAACCTCTCTGAAGATGGCTCATGTGAGCCAAAAGCTTAGAACCAACATAATAAAAAATATCCAAATGTTGGACAATTTTTGTCTTTATTTTCACCTGAAATTAAAGCAAAAATATGATGTTTAGAATGGTTCATGATTAAACATAATTGTTAAGTTACATGTAAGAATTATTGTGGAATCAATACCAACAATTTAATTGTATAAAATAATTGTATTACCAGGAAGAGAAGTATTTACAAAAGAGGTCGTTAGTAGAATACAGAACAAGGGTTTAGTAGAACGTATTGTCGTGAGACGTAAGAGTCTGACCAATAGAACACTTCTGGTCCAATACCGGAAATACCCGACTGACTTGTTCACTCGGCTGACTTCCGAGGTCTTCCCCGAGGTAACATCACCACTCCTTTATGTAGTGCTTAGCACAGTCCATTACTGTAGACAAAGGTGGAGAGCACCCCAACAATAATAGACATTCATTGTCTGTTATATTTAATAGTATATGTTTAGAAAATATATATATATATGCTCAAGGTAACATCAATCAGCTAAGTGACAAACAACAAAGAAGCTTAACCTGCTTCCCTGGACATCTATAAACATTTTGACAGGGTTTGGTATGCTGGTCTTTTGCACAAGGTACAGGGCTACAGTATTTCTTGATGACTGTTTGATTTAATCCATTCATTCCTACAAATCGTGAAATAAAGGTTGTCTTGAATTGTTATGCTTCCAGATCCTTTAATACAAAAGTGGGCATATCTAATGTCTCTAGTCTAGCTCCTACACTTTTCCTGATCTTCATCAATGATTCTTCTTGATATAATCAGTTCAGAAGTAGGTATCTATATAGATGACACCACCATTTACGCTTGTTTCAGTTAGAAATTTGACAAAGCTGACAAAGTAAACCTCACTGCTGCTCTTGGAAAGACTACCAATCGGTAATAGATCAGGGTAAGAAGTGGCTTTTCTTTTACCACCATAGACAAATTTTTCTACCTTCCATTATTATAGACAATTCAAGTCTTCCAGAAAACAACACACTGCACCTCCTTGACCTCACTCTCTCAGCTGATCTGAAAGGGGACAACTGACATTGAATCAATAGCTACATCTACTGCTAAGAAGATTGGGTCACTGTGCCAGACAAGGAGGTATTGTTCATCAGAATTCATCTTGCATATTTATAAATTTATAAATTTATTTGTCCATACACTAAATATTATTGCCATATCTGGTTGGGTGCCCCTTTTACTTAAAACCTAAAGGAAGGTTTAGAATGTAATCGATTCCATTTTAGCTGCTTGATTTCACTCAACTTTTCACTGACAAGTGTTGATTCCCTCTCTCTGGGGCCCTGACCACATTTACATATGCTATTTACATTAAAAATAGTTAAATATAACCACCACTTCTATTATAGCAGTTTCTTTTCTTGCACTTCCTGCCTGTGGAAATCCCTTCCATATATTTGCTTCCTTATTTGTTGCATGGCTTCCATCTATATTTTCTATAAATATTTTTATGGCAATTGTTCCGACAAGCTTTATTTCCTGGTGTCCTGGCTACATGAATTTAAGCATGCTTGGATGTGCATTGTAGTACAGTGGATATCGGCTTGGAATGAGAAACCGGGGAGCCGAGTTCGAATTTCAGTTGAATCCATTGTATTCACTTACACGCAAATACCCTTGGGAAAGGTATTAATCTGTCTCTTCCTTCCAGTTATCGGTTAAATAGCAGGACAGATTGGGTTCTATAGCCTTGGTCGGCAACCAGTCTACCGCAGAAAGCAATGGCAACCTACTGCGGGATAATCTTCTGCCCAGTCAGTCATGTCTCTTTCAAGACATGATCACTCCAAGCATGTATCACATATGGCACTTAACTGACTGACTAGATTAGCATCTAGATCCCACTTGTTTACTGTTGGAATAGCTGAATGCAACTTCCACTTCTACTGTAGCAGTTTCTTTTCTCACACTTGCCGCCTGTAGAACTTACTTCAATTAACTTGGTTACTTGATAACTGCAATCTTCAAATATTTAAATGCAACGTCAATTGCAATCCTTTATCTTTTTGAATCATACTCATTCTTGGTCCTTTCTGTGAAACAATAAAAGTATAATAATTAAGAAGACAGTAGATAATGATTGATATTGCCTGCTTTTAATGTTTGAAGTTGACTTGGAAGTAAGATGCAGGAAGAGTATTTCACAAGCAAGAAGTGTGATAGAAGAAACTGTTAGCATAGAACTTACAGTTACATGTAGGCACTTCAACTGTAAAAATTATATATATATATATATATATATATATATACATGGACTTATGTATGTATATACATATATATACACACATATATGTACACACAAATATATTTATATATGCATATGTATACACATAATGTATATATATGTATAAAAACATATAAGTATGTATATATGCATAAACATATATATATATATATATATATATATATATATAAAAGTGGACATTTGTCAACACCCAGAGGTGACAGTCTGTTTCAATCTATACTCAATCACCATGCAATGTGCATTGTGTTTTTGCTTGACTATTTATGTATACAATTTAGTGATGCATTGTGGGTACTCCACTGTATTATTCTAACTTTTATTTTGGTGGGCGGTCGC
Source organism: Ascarosepion bandense (assembly GCA_037127315.1). Taxonomy (NCBI): domain Eukaryota; kingdom Metazoa; phylum Mollusca; class Cephalopoda; order Sepiida; family Sepiidae; genus Ascarosepion; species Ascarosepion bandense. The sequence continues at coordinate 2,102,452 of JBBBDQ010001375.1, read as the reverse complement.
GGTTGTTTTTCAAAATTCTTCTAGTGAAACCATCTTCAATATATATGCACTTTTCCCAAAATTCTATTGTAGAAGGTACCTATCCATCTCTTCTCATCACATGTATAGTGGAAACAGCAGGTTTGTTTGGACTTTCTGGCCATAACTAGCAGCCAGTATAGAAGGTAGATCTTGAATTCCAAGGTGTAAAGTAGACAATAAGTAAATTATCCACTAACTTTTCTGAGAAGATCTAAAAATTTGCAAATATTGACATCTTGAAAATATATGATATGTTATCATTTCATTGTTTACATTTTTCTTTTGAATCAACCATTATTCTAACCAAATTTGAGATTCTAATGAAAATCAGAAACTGCACTAAAATAGTTGGTGACATCAGAAAGTTCTTGGGCTGTAGTTGCTGTTATGATGAGTGTATAGATGCAAAGAAAGAAAAAACAAGGATTAAAATTTCAACATCGTGTATTTATTCATTCTCAGAATATATACATAATTGTGTGAAAAGGTAGCAAAATTGTTGACATGTGCTTTCTTAGTGGCTGTTGATAAGGGAAGCGATTAGGTGTAAGAGTGCTGTTGCTAAGGTCAGAAACTAAAATCATGACTAAAATCATGGTTGGTGTCAGGAGAGAGGCCTGGTGGTGATTAGCGAAGCCACACGATTGCACGAGTTGGGCGTTGTTGGCGGGATTGATCCATCTGTCTTCAGGGTTGAATTCGACATCAGTGAGGTGTGTGGATGGCAGGTGACCGTACGATAAATTCCAGGTGTTGACAAGGTGTACATTTTTATAACTGTGCTTTAACAGGTGCAAGCACCCAGGCCAAACCCGCATTTTTTCTGAAACATTTGTAATTGACTATTGTATTTTCGATTTTTGCGGTTATGTGATGCTTGGAGTCCCTGTGCAGAAGACAACTTATTTCAATTTTGGGTTTTGCTTTCTCAGTGCTCATATCTGGTTGACATGTCTAGTGAAATGTATTTGTGTATCAGAAAAACATTACTATTATCGCACTTTTTGTATCTAACCTACATCCTCACTCTATAGACTAACTTTATACTATTTACTTGTGTTCATTAATTATGCAAGGTTTTGTAAGATTATAGGAAAATGTCTCTGCGATCTTTAATGATGGTTGGTAAATTCAAATAGTGATTCATCAGACTTTTGGCAAACATTAAGCTTAATACAAGTTTGTGAATGGCATACAGGTTTCTAGGCTAGTCGACCGCCGGTTCAAAATAACGAGCATTTAGAGTAACCAGTCACCATAAAACATCAGAAGATGGTGGTGGTGGTGTGGGGGGGGGGGGTCTTAGACTCGTTCATAAAGACCGTCACCAACCAGACCATAAGTTTTCTCATAAAACTGAAATTAGTTAGGGAATCTGCCAGTATATGCTAGTAACCAGAGAACTTTCAGGTAGGACTCCTACCAGAAGGCTCTCTGGTTTCCACATACCCACTGATTTGCAGGTTATTCTTAGACATTTAGTTTCAAAATATGTCTACCAGGCCAGGATTAAGAATCACTAACGATCTATTTGAATTGTTAGTGAAACTAGATATGTTTGAAAAAAAATATTTGGGAAGTTTTTTAACAGAGTACGGAAAGTGGAACAACGAAATCCGAAAGTGCATTGGGATAGTGAACAATCACTTCCAAAAGCGTAGCAAAGTATTAAGAAACGGGAAAATTTCGTTAAAAACAAACAAAAAGGATACTGAACTGTTATGCAATATCAGTCCTCCTATGTTAAAGTGAATGCTGGACAGTGTTCTCACAGATGAAGAAGAGACTTGAAGAAACGGAAATGTTGTTCTACAAAATGGTGCTGAAAATACCACGAACTCTACATATGAGAAACAAAGAACATTTAAGGAAAATGGAATAAAAAGCACACTTATACTTAACATTTCTTAACATCAGAAAGAGGCAGTTGAAATTTCTAGGGCACATAATGAGGAAAGAGGGTTTGAAAAATTTGATACTCACAGGACAAATTAAAGGCAAAAGAGACAGAATAAAACAATGCATAGACTACCTAGTGGGAATGGGCAACTGGATGGCAAAACAAGGGGTAGAATATAACAAAAAAGGCGAAGTTTAATAATAGTCATAAAGAGTCGGGAAATTGTGGAGAAACATGGTCGCCAACGCTCTGAAAGGACACAGTACAAGAAAAAAAAAAAGAAGATAAATCTCTGATTTGATTTCCTGATTCTTTATATATATATATATTTTTTCTTTTTTTTTGGATTCGTGGATCTTGAACCAAACAAGTAACAGAATTATTCTAGGAAATCTCCATATACATCCTTGTGCGAATGTATTGAAACAACTGCTTACGTTTCCTTTCATCATACGGTTAGTTTTAAACCCACTGGAGTGACAGGGAGTAATCGACTTCTATTTTTTCCTCTGATTAGGTCATTTGCAGTGGTGTGCAGTAATATGAATCTTTTTTCGGGCTTATGATGGAATTTGTTTGGCTTTAAAATATATTGCGTCATCTGTGATTGCATCAGATTTTTATTACGTCAGACACTTGTCTCGACTGTCGATTAGTTGTCCTACTGCCATTGCCTGCAATGGACATTACTCCAAGGAAGCGTACGAAAATTGTAACGCTTCAAGAACACACTGGTAAGCCTTACAGGGTGATCGCAGATATTGTTGGTGTCAGCCTTTCAACTGTCAGTTGTGTCATTAAGGCGAAGAAACAATCAGTCCAAAACGTAAAGAAAAATGTGGTCGGAAAAGAAAAGCAACGCAAAGAGACGGCGTATACGTGATCAAGGAAAATGTGAAAGATTCTAGGAAAGCATTATTTGTTTTGTTTTAATTAATTTGCACAAAGGTGTATATGAGCTCTATATTAAAACACGGCTTTTCGTAAATCTCAAATCTCGGCTCAAGACAATTATTTTCATTGCAGTCTCTTTCCTGCTTCAATTGACAATATAAAACACATTTCAAATCATTCCCACGTATTCCACTAAATTCGTGATATTTGAAGTAAATTGCCCGCAACACCCTTTCTTCCAGATCCGGACTTTTCATATAGAGAAAAAAATGGCAAAGTAATTGAGCAAATATTTTAATTGAAATACTGAATTTTGTATTAGGCTTATGCCAAGTTATTCTTTCTTTCCGAAAGCGTTTTTTATCTCATTCTCAGCTCTGTTTAACCTTAATACTAAAGTAAGGCTTTATTAATACTATCAAGATCATATAGTTACATTCCACTACTTTCATTTACACAAAAGGAAAAAATAAAATATAGCTTTTTTCCTTAGCTTTCCACCTTTACTCCCTCATTCCTAGAAAATTACTATCATTCCCAATAAAAATCTAAATTGCAACCAGTCATCATCGTTGTAAATTGAATGGATGGGGGATGACAATGCGTATAGTCTTACAACTGGATATTCGCCTTTAACAAAATGGCGTAGGCGTTTGGTGATAGTGGAGTGTTGGGATTTTTGTGGAGTAGATACTTACTCAAAAAATTCGTTGTTTATTTGGAATTCTACCAAGAGAAGCCTTCTCTTGGACATTGTTACGGTTGAGACGGCCTGTATAAGAAATGGAGATAGAAAGTGAGTCTGAAAACGGAGAGAAACAGGAGGTGAAAAAAAAAGAAAGGAGGTTTGAGCCCGAGGAAGGTGAGTTAGAAATGGAAGAAAAAGGTGTATCATCGTTATTCATTTTTTAATCTATCCCCTTCTTTCATTTTAGTCAGAGATATCAGAGTCGGGTCGATAATTTCGTGATCTTTTATAATCAGAGAATCGGAGCGAGGCAAAATGCATGCCTACAAAAGCTGCATGAATAAATAAAAAATAAAGGACAACTAAGATTGAGCTAGATAGTTGTGTTGCCCGGCATTGTTCAAAATAGGTATCAAATAAAAAGTTCAGGTTCGCGTTGGGAGGGGAGATGAGATTGGTTCAGTCTTGTTGTTGAATGGTTTGAGGCTGCTATGGAAAATAAGAAGAATTGGTTAGGAGGACAGTTTAAACCTTCATCTTCATTAGCCAGTTATTTTGAAGAAAGTAAGAAGGGGAAAAATAACTGAATAAAAATACAGTGTACGAACGAAAGGAAAAAAAAGAAAAAGTTTTTGCTCCGGGTCTCCTGGAGTCAAGTGAGTCGAAAAGATTTTTCAACGTTAGGAACATGATCTTACTGACTTCACTATATCGATTCTGAAAAGTGAGAGAGCATGCTGGCCCGCCAGGGGCCATACTCTGAGACGAGGAAATGACGAAGAAGAGAGTAAATAATGCGAAGTAGCGTATATTGTCTAAGTGCCGTTTGTTAAAAAGACACTAAGCAATGGGGAAGAAAAACCACTTTCATTTGCTTCTACTTTTTCTTCCTCTTATTACTCAGGTTCTTCCCGCCATTTTACCATCACTTTCATTCTCTTTTACGTGTTTTTTTTTCTCTTTCTTTAATGGCTTCACTTGATTTTAGCTTTCCGTTCCTCGTTTTCATTTTGTTCTTCTACTCCTCCGGCTCCCCCTTTATACGCCATTCGTAACAAAGACGTTAAATTGGGAAGTGGTTTTATCTTCCATTTAGAATGAATTTAGGAGCGGGCATTAAAAACAAGAACGGAAAATAAAAGAGAAAGAAACAGAAGTAAAAAGATGCCTATCTGCCAGCCGAAAGATACGTTCTTTATTTCGTGGCAAAAGGCTAAGTTAGGTCGATCCTAACAAGAGTGAGCGGTAGGGATAAAAAAAGGCTTCGCATTCTTCTTCGCAGAGATGTTTTTAAAGCGATGTCCTTGTTCTGTCGTAATGCAAGGAAAGATGACCAGATTTAAGACTCATTTTTGTGCAATGTATTCATGGCTAAGCCAATATTTATATTCATCTATAATTTATCAGAGAATTATTGTCTTCGCTCTTTATCTCTTCGTCAGTGTATAGATGATACTTTCAGATGAATTACATACAGACGCGTGTGGAACGAAGTCGCTATATGTCCCTAGTGGCAAAATATGACACTATTTTCATTTTTTTTTTTTTTTTTTTTTTTTGGTGGGGGGGTGCTTTTTCTCCATTCCATTCATTCTGTCTTCGCACTAACGATCTCTAGTTACCAACACTGGGAAACGGGAGGTCTTTTTAACTCCCATGCACTCACTCATTTTTGTAATATCTTTATTTTCTTTCTCGGTTTTTATACGGATCATACATTATTTTAATCTCATTATGCTTTTTATGGCTACACTTGATTTTATCCTCTTATATATATTCTTTCTAGACCACCAGCACATTCCCAGTATTCCAATCATTATAGGCACAACTATCATCAAATCCCATTTTCCCGTTATTTGCTTTGTTTTTTACAGTCCCCAGTATTATCTTAGTATTCCAATCATTATCGGCACAACCATCATCAAATTGCTTTTCCTTTTATTTGCGTTGTTTTTTTATGGTCCCCTATACTTTCCTAGTATTCCAATCATTATAAGCGCAACCGCCATCAAATTGTATATTCCAGTTAACTGCGTTGTTTTTTACAGTTTCCAGTACTCACCTAGTATTCGAATCATTATCGGCACAACCATCATCAAATTGCATTTTCTTGTTTTTTGCGTTGTTTTTTACAATCCCCAGTACTTTCCTAGTTTTCCAATCATTATAGGCACAACCATCATCACATCGCATTATTCTTGTTATTTGTGTTGTTTTTTGACAATTTCCAGCACTTTCCTACCGTTCGAATTATTGTAGGCAGGACCATCATCAAATTGAATCATTCCTGTTATTTGCATAGTTTCTTTCTTTGTTTTTAAATGCATTCTTTCGACTGTTGAGTCAAAATTCTTTCTCTCTTCTCCCAATAAATTTCAGAAATGTTTACTGTTCGATTCCACTGTTGTAAATCGATACCATTACCTCCTTTCCAACAAGAAATTGGAATCAGCAGATTTCAGTGACTATAAGTATATTTTATTTATGTTTTTTTTTCTTTTGCATCGTGCATGTGTGAGAGATATTAATAACTGCAATTACTCAGTTTTGGACACTTCTTCTTTGAATCAGAAAAAAAAATCTGAGGTAGATAATGAGGAAAGACGGCTTAGAAAACTTAACACTGACAGGACATATTGAAGGCAAGAGAGACAGAGGAAAACAGCGAATAACTTAATGAGCTTGTGAAAATGATTGATAGTACAAGGACGGGGAGGGATTGTGAAAAAATAAACCTTATCCATAGTTACAAAAGAACGGGAAGCTGTGGAGTGTCATTTACATCCTATAGAAACAGACTTTTATTTAAAGATTTTAAATGTTTATGTTCTCGATATGAGAGAAACTTCTGCTTCGTTTTGCTGTTATATTTCACGTTGTGCGTTTATCCCTTAAAGAAAAAGTGAGATTCTTCTTATAGTAATTATCTACAAAAATCATTTTTGGTTAATTCTACTTCTACGGAAAAATAGATAGATAGATAGATAGATAGATAGATAGATAGATAATTCAAAGACTTTGATAAATAGATCGATAGATAGAGAGAAAGATGAAGACACTGAGATAGATATGAACAGGTTGACATAGATAGATAGATAGAACAGACTGAGATAGATAGATAGATAGATAGATAGATAGATAGATAGAACAGACTGAGATAGATAGATAGATAGATAGATAGATAGATAGATAGATAGATAGATAGATAGATATGAACAGTCTGAGATACAGAAACAGATACATATAAACTGACTAATCATCAAAGATGAAAAAAAATTGAAGCAGCTGAAATGTGGTTCTACGGAAGGATGCTGAGGATATCATGAATCAAGCATTCGAGCAGTAATGAGGTTTTAGAAAGGATGGAAACGAAAAGGAAATTAATACTGAGCATCAGGAAAAGATAACTGAAGTTCTTGGGACATGTGATGAGGATGGAAGGCTTGAAGAATCTGATACTCACAGGTCAGATAGAGAGAAAGAGAGACAAGGGAAAGAAACAGATAACATAGTTGAAAGGCCTGAGCAGGTGGATGGGGGTTTGGGTTGGGTAACAGAAGAAAGCGTGCTAAGAGCCACCAGGGATATCGCCTACATCCTGAAGGGGCATGGCATATAGAAGAAGAAGAATATAGATAGATATGAACAGGCTGAGATAGATATGAAAAGACTGGGATAGATAGATAGATAGATAGATAGATAGATAGATAGATAGATAGATACGAAGAGTCTAAAACAGATAAATGCAAACAATCTGGTATAGATAAATAAATATTTTTTCATTTGGAAGTTAGTTGATTATGCAACCTTGGTTTCAACTTTTCGGTATCTTTAGGCTTTTTATATTACCTGATTCTCTAACTATTTTTTTGCAAACTGATAGCAGAGATTTTCAGAACTCACGACTGGAAGTTTAAAATAACTGAAATTTTAAAATAAGGGAGAGGTTTTTCAAGAATTGTAAACACTTTTATTCGGGTTTGTATGATCCTAAAATATATTTTCTGGTTTGTTTACATTCGGAAATTACTTTGGATCTTTCATTTAGTAACCATTCTCGTTCTGGAAATAATATTATTGTTAATTTTTCTTCTTGGCATATTGTAAATAAATATGTATGTGAACACTCTGAGATAGATACATAAAGAGATAGATATGAACAGTCTAATATAGATAAATAGATAGACATGAACAGTTTATATATATATATATATATATATATATATTATAGATAGATAGAGAGAGAGATCAAGACATTGAGATTGATATGAACAAACTGAGATAGATAGATAATTCAGATAGATAGATAGATAGAGAGAGAGAGAGAGAGATCAAGACATTGAGATCGATATGAACAGACTGAGATAGATAATTCAGATAGACTGAGATATATATATATATATATATATATAGATAGATAGATAGAGAGAGAGAGAGATCAAGACATTGAGATAGATATGAACAGACTGAGATAGATAGATAGATACGAGCAGTCTGAGATAGATATGAACAGACTGGAAAAGCTGTATTAACATTTGATTTGACGATCATCCAAATACAAGAAGGACTCTTTGAACATCATTTGTGTGTGCACGCTTGCAAAGATAATTTAAATAGTTTAGTGAATTTCAATGAATAACGTAATTAGTTATACACGGACAATGTTCCTATTCTTTTTCTTCTTCAATCCATATAAATGTCGTTTTATTCCATTACTTGCAAAATTAGCAGCATCAGCCACTTGTTAAACAATTGGTCGATGCTTTAAACTCTTTTGTGGCAAGGACGTCGTTACAGATTTTTCCAGTACAATGTTTACATGTATTGTCTTTTTAATGGCTTTCCACGTTTCCCTATCCCGAGTGGCTCTGAGCACGCCTTCTCCTGTTACACCATGCAACCCTCGTTCCGTCATCCACCTGATTAGATCCTTCAAATATGTTATCCGTTGCTTTCCCCTGTTTCTTCTTCTCTCTATCTGGCCTGTTACTATCAGGTTCTCCAAGCCCTCCTTCCTCATTGCATGTCTCAGGAACTTCAGCTGTCTCTTCCTGATGCTCAGTATTAATTTTCTTTTTGTTTTCCATCATTTCTAAGACCTCATCATTGCTCACATACTCGATCCAGGATATTCGCAGCATCCTTCCGTAGAACCACATTTCAGTCGCTTCAAGTTTTTCCTTAATCTTTTATGATATTGTCCAGCATTCACTGCCATATTGAAGAACGGACAGCACATAGCAATCCAGTACTCTCTTCCTTGTTTCTAGCGAAATTGCCCTATTTCTTAATACCTTACTCAACTTCTGGAATGCTTCCTTCGCCATGCCAATTCACCTTCGGGTTTCTGTGTCGCACTTTCCATCTTCTGTTATAACACTTCCAAGGTATTTAAATTTTTTTAACCTGCTTGATTCTCGTATCCCCGACCTGTAGTTGGCATTTTGGGCTGCCCTTTTTACTGATGACCATGCATTCGGTTTTCTTGCAGTTTATTTCTAGTCCTTTCTTGCTCCTTTCTTCAGCTACCTTCTGTAGGCGGTCTCGTAGTTTTCTTTCGTGTCTGCTATCAGCACTGTATCATCTGCGTACCTTAGGTTGTTTAAATTGTAGCCTCCGATGACAAATCCAGGCATAACTTCTAGGGTCCTCAAAATATTACCAACTATAAATAAATCCTTATTATTTGCCAATTTATAAAGTCTGAAGCAATTGGTAATTAACCAATGTTTTGCCAACCATTCTAATAAAGAATATAATAACTAGCGTAAATAATCTTATAAATAAATGGTGTTTAAGAAAATGTGTAAATACATATATCTTAGTATTATTACAATTCTAATAATCGTTCTAATAAAAGGTATTTAAAATAAAAGCGATGTCATGGGAAAAACTGTTCCGTTTTTTTGCGGGCAGGAAGATCTATGTTTGTCATTATCATTTTTAATTCACTACAAAAGATTATATAAGGTTTCAGTCTTCTTCTTCTTCTTCTTCTTCTTCTTCTTTCAAGCCGCTCAGGCCAATCAAGTACGTTACACGCTGTTTTGAAATTGTCTCACTTTTCTGGTCTGTTAGTATCAGATTCTCTAAGCCCTCCTTCCTCATTGCATGTTCCAGGAGCTTCAGCTGTCTCTTCCTGATGCTCGGTATCAATTTCCTTTTCATTTCCATCCTTTCCGAGGAGATTGAACAGCATTCAGTGCCATTTTGAAAAACTGACAACACAGCAATCCACTACTCTTCTTTGTTTCCAGTGAAATTTTCCTGTCTCATAATACTCTACTCAGCGTCTGGGATGCGTCCTTCGCCATGCCAATTCGCCTTCGGATCTCTGTGTCACGCTTTCCGTCTTCTGTTATAACACTTCCAAGGTATTTAGATTTTTGTACTTGCTGGATTTTAGTATTCCCCACCTGTATTTGGCATTTTGGGCTGCTCTTTAGTTTTCTACATTATTTAAAAATTTATTGCAAATTGCCCCCCCCCCCCACTTACAGGAGTCAAAATAAATATGCTCATACGATGAGTAGGCCATATCACGTTGAAACATCGGTTCTCATACGATCACTGGATTGAAGTAACATCGCGCCTGGTTAATACTTAGATAAGTGACCTCTTGCGAATGAAACGACTATGGCGACCTTTGGAGGATGGGTATTTCCAGTGTTTCCAATATGCATTGTCTCTGGCTCAAAGTAATGAAACCAACACTCATTCTGTATAAGAAAACGCTCAAAGAAACCATCTGAATCTGCCTTGAGCAATATCATATTTTTCCGTGATGTGATCAGCCTGGTGTACTTTTGATCACGTGTCAGAAGATGTGTCTCTCACGGAGTAAAAACTTTCGTCATGCCAAGTTTATTGTGCCGAATATTATCAACTCTCTGACGGGTATATGCTGATAAACATTGGCTATTTGATTTATAGTCAATCGCCTCTTCTCCATTACGATCAACTTTTTTCTCGTTGGTAGCAGTTGCAGAACTTGTGACATCTTAAGAATCTTCCTTCTCTTCCGAGATTTTTACTGTCAAAATAACCAAATGAAACCGTCACTTCTACTCTAACAGATTATTATCTCGCACTTCTTTCATGTGGAACTCCCTTCCGTATACTTGCTTCCCTGATAGCTACAATCTTCAAAAATTGAAATGCACCTTTTATCTCCCTAAATTTCATCCACCTCCCCAAATCCTATCCACCTCTCATCATTTCTTCGGAATCACCTGTGCCTCTCTCTCTCTCTCTCTCTCTCTGTGTGTGTGTGTGTGTGTGTGTGTGTGTGTGTGTGTGTGTGTGTAACCCCCAGTGTACCAGTGGCAATCCTGCTTTGCTTGGGGTGAAATGATTACAAAAAATAAAAAGAGATTCAGCTGCCTACTTTTGCCCTGTTAATAAAACTGGAACGTCATCTATATATGGGAATTATTTCTTTTTAATCGATACTCGTATTTGAGTAGATATTCTGTTTTTAGTCAAACACTATATTTATTTTTACCAATCTGATTATTTATGATGAATTTTGTACGAAAATTTGCGTCATTCGAAAGGATTCGAACCTGCGACCTCTACCAACATAGAGGAAGCCACCAATTGATATAGTGCGTCATAGACCACTCAACCACGAATGATACCACAGTCTAAACGAAGTCAAATCAAGCCTATATAACACAATTTTCGATTCTACGTAAATAACCATCTCTGCTCTGAAATGTATCGTAATTTCATCAAATGTAAACATACAATGTCACGGAAAATCCTGAAGATTAACGAAATGTTTTTCACAACCGACATACTGAAATTATTTGTTTGAACGTTATTTTTAATCGATAAATTCGAATCCTGCCGAATGACGCACATTTTCGTACAAGATTTATCGTAAATAATCAGGCCGGTAGAAATAAATATATAAATATACTGTTTGATTAAAAACAGAATATCTACTCAAATACGAGTATCGATTAAAATAGTTTTCAAACAAATAATTTCAATGTGTCGGTTGTTAAAATCATTTCGTTAATCTTCGGGTTTTCGTAACATTATATATATATATATATATATATATATATATATATATATATATATATATATCTCAACCATGTAATCATGAATGTCTTTGGGGACTAGATCCATTTTCTGAAGGTAACTTGATAAAACCATGATGCCATGTTTTATAGATTTGTAAGAGAAAACTCGTCACTTTAGAAGTTTTTTTTGAACAGTTAGATATCAGTTAAAATGGAAAGAAACAATGCAGTTATTAAAATGAAGATTTGAAATTAATACATACAAGGTTTCACAACTCTAGCATCATCCCTTTATAGTCAGTCTATCAACCATTTGGCTCACCCCCATATAATATGCAGTCCTCGATATAACATCTGGCAGCAAGGCCTCTTATCGGAAGATTGGAGGTTTTGAAGAGCGTAAAACCATCTCTTAATTTCTGTTGTTCCCAGATCCATCTTGACCTGGGATGGTAGCACTTATTAGGCTCCCAACTATGGGCAAATAGTGAAACTCACAAACAAAGCACTATGAAAGTATAAAAATAACTTTTTATTGTGAAAATACCAGAAATATTTTGTATATAAAAAACAACAATGCATTTTTAAAGCAAAATAACCAAGAATACATTTTATCTGTAGTTGAAGGCATACAATTGCGTTCAAAATATATTTAGTTGAAGCCATAAAATTGTGTTCAAATTATTTAGATTTCAGCATTATATAACATAAAGATTTCAATATGCCCCTAAACAAAATCACTTATATATATATATATATATATATATATATATATATTGTGATTTTCTTTCTTCATTTAATGATAATGCTATTAAGCTTGTCAGACAATATGAAAAAAATTACATAAAATAGATAGACAAAACTTGTCTATATTATTTAATGAAACATGCACCAATATATATATATATATTGTGAGTCATCTTTTCCATTTTATTGCTCTTGTGGAACTTTACGTTTACACCCCACTTAGATTTTAATTAATTTTGATTAAAATTTTTAAGCGAATTCTACCTTCCCTTCTACTAGTAATATTCATGTGTCCTGTCTGTCATTTAAAATGCTGCCAACAAGCATGTGTGTGTGTACACACACACACACACACACACACACACACACACACACACACATATATATATATATATATATATATATATATATATATATATCCAAAAAGAGACTTGTACCCCAGAAAAAGCAAATAGATTTAAATAGAATTGACGTCATAATGCACATATGACCTTAGGACCCTTTATGACGTCAATTCTATTTAAATCTATATGTTTTTTCTAGGGTACAAGTCTCTTTTTGTATAATCCTGGGTAAAAAAGCAATCGGAGTCTAACCGTACTGATGAGCTGTGATACGGCGAAACAGATCTGTCTGCGGATGACAATATATATATATATATATATATATATATATATATATATATATATCCATCCTGTCACGCTCATGGGTTTCGATTTTCTTTTTTTATGTCTTAATATAAGACACTTAGTAGGTACATCAATATATATGTTGCCGTCATTTTAGACGGACCCACTCGTATGATATATGACTCAACCTAATGGGTATGTTTACCGTATCTTTACTACATAGGCAAATGGAGCCGAGTGTAAGCATTAAGGTTTTGATCCCCGATTTGATTACAGGACTTAGTCACTTTAAGTGTCCTTGCTAAAATTTGAGCTGTCTATACCGAATCTTTTCCTAAACAAACTTATGCACAAGACAACACAGAAGTTAACGTTAGACCTTTCTTTTCACTCAATCGTCTCAACATATGAACATTTCGCCGTTGGCAAAGGTAAGTATTTGGAAAATGCAAGACTTTGCAGTGCGTCACTTGCCGTAATCCAAGTAGTTCGTAGCTTTTAAATTACTGATTCAGATCGACGGAAAATTAAGTTACTGCATTTGCTCTCGAATGTATTTGATCGTGTGGCTGTGTAAGAAAAGACATTATATTCTTTTGAAAATACGCTTAATACCATCTTGGTCCCCTAGATTTATACCTCCATTGCTGTTATTTTCTACTATCCCATATTCCTTTTGGGTGCACAGGCAATGTAACGGTTAACGAGTCGGAAAGAGAAATCAGCGAGGTGAGTTTAAATTTCGGCTGTGTTAGTTCCGTTCAGTTTTGTACAAATTTTCACGACCGGTAAGGCTATGAACCTTTCACTTTCCCCACCAGCTATGGGTTAATTAGCCAAGCAAACAATTTAATGAAGAATATGCAATGTTATCGGTCTCCACATGGCAACCACCGTAAAGTATCATCGATATGCCTTTTTCATTAATATTTTCATAACAGTTATCTTAAAGGGCTTTTTCCTTTGATACCTCTACTTATACATGAATTTAAGTGCAGAACTAGATTGGTAGTTACGTCTTATAATTTCACTGTTGAAATTGCGAGATAAAATCGTAAGTTCCATGCTAATTACTTCTTCCTTCACCTGTGTCTCTTCCGGTTTCTGTTTACTGCTAACTACAATCTTCAAAATTTCAAATGCAGCTTCAATAGTCATCTTCACACTTCTTGAAACCTGTTCTTTTATTTTCCACTTTTCTAAATAATGTTTTTTTCAGTTTCATTCACTCTCAATAAGCACTTCTGCCTTAGTGGCTATATCGCCTTGCTTAGAGTAAAATAATAAAAAAATATAAGAGAAAGACAATTTTGCAATCACAATCTGTTGGTCATTGGGCTGACAATTCCAATCCATTGAAAATACACTGAATGTATGTATATATGTATTTATGTGTGTGTATATATATATATATATATATATATATATATATATGTATGTGTGTGTATACATATTTATATATATATATAAATATATATATATATATATATATATATATATAATTCCAACATGTAAAAACATTGAAGAGACACCCAATGCATGCACGTATGTGTGTACACACACACACACACACACACACACACATATATATACACACACACACACATATACACATATATATATATATATATATATATATATATATATATATATATACACACAAAACCAAGGCGCAAAAACATTAAAAGACATCTAATGTATATATATATATATATATATATATATATATATATATATACACACATACATGCACGCATTGGGTGTTTCTTCAATGTTTTTACATGTTGAAATTATATATATATATATATATATATATATATATATATAATTTAGTGTATCGAGGCAGCAGATAATTTTCTAAACATATATTGTTAAATATAACAGACGGTGAATTTGTGTCATGTTTAATCATGAACCATTCTAAACATCATATTTTTACTTTAATTTCAGGTGAAAATAAAGACAAAAATTGTCCAACATTTGGATATTTTTTATTGTGCTGGTTCTAAGCTTTCGGCTTACATGAGCCATTTCAGAGAGGTTAACATAAACACATCCACCATCAAAGATGATATTATCTTGTGTTGACATAAAACATTGATATGCCACGATACATAAGTGGACATTGGTGTCTGTTTCATAATAGACGCAATCGTCAGGTAATGGATATTGACTTCAATGCCTACTTTTATATTTACATATGCTCTATCTCTGATATTGAGCACTTTAACTCATAAATACAGGATACTTTAAAACTATATTCTATTATATATATATTCAATTTTATTAGTAGTAGATACTCATATTTGATGATATATTTGATATTAAAACAAATAGATAAATGTACTGTTTAATAAATATACAGAACGTCTACTCAGATATGATTATCTCCTAATATATATATAATATTTTACTGCTAATATTTTTATTTAGTTACCCATTTACAGCGTGTTTTGTGCGTAGCAGTTTTTTTTTTCAGAATTGGCGCCTTTTTATCTTAGACGTGTCTCTTATAAGTTTTAAAATTGAGCACACTCTTACATTATATGACGAATATATATATATATATATATATATATATATATTAGTGTGTAGATAGATTGAGAGATCAGAGGAGATGATGGCATCTTTGACAAATTTCAAATTTACCACAATGGTTTTGCATATCATTATTATTGATCTGCGTGTGCAATCCTCATTGGGCAAAGCATCCTTGTAAATTCTGCTCAAATTAAGCTAAGTTTAGTAAATTTGATGAATACAGGATAGATGTGCGAATGAATTAATTTCCGTACACATGCCATTGTAAAGATAGGAAAAGAGACAAATGATTACGAGGAAAAATGCGTCTACACCGTACATACATCATTTGTCATATAACCGTATATGTGTTTTGTGTGCCTTTCATTTAATAAGCATCATCTTGCCAAAGTAAATCATACGCACATTGGAATGCCATAAAAGATGGAGCAGTTTTAAGCCATAAATGTTCTCTCGAGCACAAGGCCGAAAAAGATTGGCGCAGAGACGTTAATAATGAGTGAGCTGCGTATAACATGGTCATGCGCACATAACGAGGCGGGTAGGTTCCATCTGGGTCTATATCTCTTGTGCGATGAGGCGTTTGAGTCGAAGAGGCCGGGTCAAGGATCGTCTATATGAAAGAGAAATAATTTCATGCTTTATAAGAGTTCTTCAAAGGAATGAATGCACAAGAC
Organism: Ascarosepion bandense; assembly: GCA_037127315.1. Lineage (NCBI taxonomy): Eukaryota > Metazoa > Mollusca > Cephalopoda > Sepiida > Sepiidae > Ascarosepion > Ascarosepion bandense. Next base: position 2,086,322 of record JBBBDQ010001375.1, on the reverse strand, counting down.
AACAGGAGCCTTCGATGTATTCTTTATTTATTTGCTTCATTTTTTTTTCATAATCTTTCTCTTCTTTTTTTTTAATTATGTTCAAAATGTACAAGACAACAAACGACGAGAATTTATGGAATGAGAAATTTTTAGATATTCCCCGGACATAATTGAACCGAAACCCTGTTTTCTCGTTACAAACGATTCTAATTTCTCACTTCTGTTCACATTTTCAAAAGTTTAACCTTTGAAACCGCTTCATATCTTAAAAAAAAATATAAAAAAACAAATGAAAATAACGCTACAATAGTTTCAGGTTCAGTTTTTAATTTTAGCTCCACTTCATTACAAATCACATCATGAAAAAAAAAAATGATGGCATCTTTGACAAATTTCAAATTTTCTTCCGTCATGCGGAGCTCGTTCTAGACGGTCGGACCGATGGAGCGAGAGAAAAATAAAATGATCAGTCATATTGAACATTGCTTCTTAAACTGGTGAGTGACTCACTCAAGGGTGAATCAAATTATGTTGGGAGTGAATGAAACGTAAATGACTTAATTTACTTCAGATATTTATATTTTTCTACGCTTAGAGGAGCATTGCTATTTAAGTGGTTAGTAAGCCTTTATTGATTTTTAATGACGTTGGAACAGGACATTTTATATTCAATATTTATCTAAATATAGTTTTATCATTTCCCAGCAGCGGGTTATTTCCGAGACTTTGTGTAATATAAACTTTTAGAGGTAACCACAGGAGCTCATGATACAAAACGAACGATGTATGAAATAATAAACAAAACTAGAATAAGATAAGAAAAAAAAAACAAAAAAAAAACAAGTATGTGTCAAAAGAAAGCCTTTTCCTTGCCTCCGCTATTATCTTAACTACCCTCACTCTTCGGCAGAATTTATTATCTCAAGAATCGATTATTAGAATTTTAATAAAACTTAAATATATGAAAGTGAATTTATACATTTATTTTTCTTTTTGAGAATTTATAACAAATTTATTAAACACTATTATCATGACCTTGAATAAGTTATCGCTGATTTTTAATGAAAAGTAATGTTCTATTTACAAAAATTAGTAAGAAGTATGTCGCTGGAAGTATTGTCAATAGCTAGTCTCTACTTTCTGGCAGCATCTCTCTCTCTCTCTCTCTCAACACACTCTGCTTTCTTTACGGGCTGCGACTCGCCGACAAAAAGGCATGTCCGATAGAAATTTTATCAACTTTTTCAGTTAGCGGCACGTGTTAAGTTTGAGTTTCTGTTTAATTTATTCTACTGGATTTGTATTAACAGGTTAAGAGGCTCATCCCTTGTTCCCTGTTTAGGATGTGGTTTCCGGCTTTCTCTTTTCCAATCTTCTCACTTTGTTTTTTTTTTTTCAATTGGAGTAGATAGATCTATCTATCGCCCGGTTCACACTCCACCCTCGTCTATTGAACAGGTTAAGAGGCTCATCTCTTGTTCCCTGTTTAGGATGTGGTTTCCGGCTTTCTCGTTTCCAATCTTTTCCTGCACATCAGTGGCGTTATCGCCTTGCTCGGGGTGATACGATTAAAAAAAAAAAAAAGAAAAAGAAGTTTGAATTCCATGTCAGAAATTGTGCAATTTTGGTAAATATATCTGTTAAAATGAGATGTCAGTGTTATTTTCATTTTTACGGCAATTTATCCATCTCTCTCTCTCTCTCTCTCTCTCTCTCTCTCTCTCTATATATATATATATATATATATATATATATATATATTAGTAAATTAACCGAGTGAGCCAACAAACCTAACAAGGTTTCAGGGAACGCTGGCTTTCCCTGAAGATCCATTTAGGTGAAACCTTGGTAGGCTTGTTGGCTCACTAGATTAATTTACTTATTCTGCTCTGCTTAAGTATTGAGCGCTTTTTTTATTATTGGTTACTCGTCTCGGTTTTTTTTTTGGGGGGGGGGGGGGCTACGTGCTGACTCGGTCCAAATCGCTTTGGCTGATGTTCATGTGCATAGCTCTTTTTTTTTACAACCATTTTTTCCTTCCGCGTATATACGCGGAGGGTTTTTCGAAAGGAGTATCGTGATAAGTTTGCATTTATTTACGCTCTCACACCCTGATTGAGCACCCTGGAAGAATGGTAGATTCTGAAAAACAGTAGCTACTCTAGCAACTACGCATCGTTCATTCAGCAATGTATTAGAACACTCTCGGCTATTGGGCGTATATAATGATAATATACACGCTAAAAATCTGCCTTCTTCTACCGAGCGCCCATAGCTCAGAGGTAGAATCGCCGACTGACGCCAATTCAGTCGGGTTTCAATCCTGGGTTAAAAAGCAATCGGAGTCTAACCGTACTGATGATCTGTGATATAGTGAAACAGATCTGTCTGCGGATGACTATATATATATATATATATATATATATTAGGACCTTGAATAAGTTCTCGCTGATTTTTAATGAAAAGTAATGTTTTATTTACAAAAATTAGTAAGAGATATGTCACTGAAAGTATTGTCCATCTCTAGCCACTACATTTTCCCATCTTACTGGCAGCATTTGAATTCCAGATTGGAAAAACGACACGTCTTTTGACCCATGAGTTGACCCATTTTTTGATGTCTTCATAAGAATTAAATGTTGCTCAGTCAGGTCATGTGCCATCGAACAAGTGATAATGAACGGGGTAATATATGGTGAATACGACGTGTGAGGTAGGACTTCCCCCAAGCGTTTCTAAAGAGGTTTTCGCCCGTTTTGCAACATGCGTTCTAGCGTTGTCATGTTGCAAAATCACTTTTTCGTGTTTCTGCTCGTATAGGGAACTTTTTTTTTAAAAAAAATGCTCGGCTCGAACGCATCGGTTGTAGTTGATAACGATGGTGTCGGTCGGTTTGAGCAGCTCATAAATTACACCTAGCTGCTTTCATTAAATTGCCGCCCCCGATGTTGATGCATGGCCGGACTTAACCCCATGATCTTCTACGCTTAACTTTATCGTATTGTGTCCACTCTTCATCGACGGCCACGATACGATACAAAAAACTTCCCTGTTCTGTCGTTGAAGCAGCTGTTCACACGTGACAAAACGCCGTACGACGTATCTCGGCTTCAACTCGTATGACATCCAGTGCTGTAGCATTTGAATCCTTCGTAATGCTTTCAAACGTTTTGAAACTGTTTTGTGAACAACCTCTAATGATTCTGCAAGTTTACCTTGTGCCTGACATGAGTATTCATGAAGTAATGCCTCCAATTCTTCGTCTACAAACTTTTTCAGTGCGCCAGATTCTTTATCTTCAACATCAAAATCATTATTTTTGAAGCGTTGAAATAAATCTCTGCATGCTGTTTCCGACAGGCATGGTCAGCGTAAGTCTCAACAAGAACTCTATGTGCTTCAGCTTCAGATTTTTTTAAAATAAAGTAGTGCAGTAAAAATTCCCGGAAATACACTTTCTTTGGCACGAAATCCGAAATGTTTAACGCTATGAAAAACAAAGTTGTTCACACTTAGGTGAAATGATATACACTGAATTTCAAACTTGCTTATAGTACTTCCTTATAGATGCGTTACCATCTGAAACTGGGAACGCCATCTGTTCGAAAACAGCGAGAACTTATTCAAGGTCTTAATGGATTGTTTATTTACAAGATTAGATTTATATTTACAACATTCTAAACACTAATGCAATTACAACTAATACAACGCAATATTTATCATTAAGGTACTTCCGGGTTATCTTCCCGCCAATTTTGTACAAAAATTTTCAAATACCAAAAACTTAAATCATTTTGTGAAGAATAAATATAAAACAATAAAACATGAACACCACACAATTTGGGTATTTTGTGGAATGTGTCGTGATACTAAAGAATGTTTCTTGTATGCAATACCAGACCGGAGTGCAGCAACACTGACGCCTATAATCAAGCATTCGGTTGCACAGTAATCACAGACGAGTGGAGGGGATACAATCAAGTGAGGAATGTTTTTGCCCATCTCACAGTGAATCGCATCTTGAATTTTATTGACCCACAAACTGGCGCCCACACGCAACACATCAAACGAATGTGGAGGGCCGCTGAGTTTAGGAATAAGAGACAGAACGGTATTCACCGAACAATGCTGGACTTCTACCGTTGTGATTTTATGTGGTGGCAGAGGCTGCAAGGTGATGAGCTTTTTCTTCGAATTCTTTCCGACATCGCTCAGTTTTGACCTCCCAACTAACTGTTTTTGCAAAATGGACACTTGTTACGTGTTGTATTTTTACGTTTAATAAAATTGGCGGGGGAGTTAACCCGGAAGTACCCCAATTTATAAACTAATAAATATGAAAACAATTTTTCATCCATAAATTTATAAAGAGTTAATGCTTTCTTTTAATCGTCTGCGAAAGCATTTATTTTTTTTTATTTTTTATTTTTTTTATTTTTTGCCTTTCATCAGCATAGATTTGGCTAACCTTCAGGTGAGTGATTCATTGCACCTTTTCGGGTTCACATTTCCCTCTGTCATAGAATGGAAAGATTATATAGAATCAATTGCTAGGTCTGCTGCTAGAAATGTTGGTTCACGGTATCATGCTAGACAATTTTTCTCGTTCGTATCATTATTAGGAAAAGCCACCGTTTGTTGAATAAAAAATGAGAGAGAGTGTTGCTGCGTGTTCAAAACAACAATATTTATTTAACGTAAAATATACAAATTCTTAATTGTATCTAATATTACGAAATAAAAGCTTGTATTTCGAGAAAGCTCTTCTCTGATTGAAAAAGAAACGAGCATAAATATTCTTTCAACAAGGAAGAGGGAAAGTGGAGTTGGAAAGCAAGATCAAAGTGAGTCCACTGTTGCTTTGGTGAGAAAGACAATCTTCATTAGCGTCTCTTTACTGCTGTAAGCTATTCTGCTGAGTTGAATGGATGTCTAGTTTATATGGCTTCGTGTAGGCTCCAGGAGTCTATGTTTATTTTTTGGCGAGAGCTGATTTTATTGGCTATTCTTTACTTTTATTAATTTGAAATATTTTTTTTTTTTTTTTTTTTTTTAATCATATCACCCCGAGCAAGGCAGTAACGCCACTGATGCGCAGGGGGCTACGTAAGGGTAAAAAGAATGGAAAAGAGAAAGCCGAAAACCGCATCCTAAACAGGAAACAAGGGATGAGCCTCTTCACCTGTTCAATAGATGTGGGTGGAGTGTGAACCGGGCGATAGTTTAGTCTATCTACTCCAATTGAAAAAAAAAAATAAAATAATAAAGGAAAAGAGTGAAAAGATTGGAAAAGAGAAAACCGGAAACCGCATCCTAAACAGGAAACAAGGGATGAGCCTCTTCACCTGTTCAATAGATGTGGGTGGAGTGTGAACCGGGCGATAGTTTAGTCTATCTACTCCAATTGAAAAAAAAAATAAAATAATAAAGGAAAAGAGTGAAAAGATTGGAAAAGAGAAAACCGGAAACCGCATCCTAAACAGGAAACAAGGGATGAGCCTCTTCACCTGTTCAATAGATGTGGGTGGAGTGTGAACCGGGCGATAGTTTAGTCTATCTACTCCAATTGAAAAAAAAAATAAAATAATAAAGGAAAAGAGTGAAAAGATTGGAAAAGAGAAAACCGGAAACCGCATCCTAAACAGGAAACAAGGGATGAGCCTCTTCACCTGTTCAATAGATGTGGGTGGAGTGTGAACCGGGCGATAGTTTAGTCTATCTACTCCAATTGAAAAAAAAAATAAAATAATAAAGGAAAAGAGTGAAAAGATTGGAAAAGAGAAAACCGGAAACCGCATCCTAAACAGGAAACAAGGGATGAGCCTCTTCACCTGTTCAATAGATGTGGGTGGAGTGTGAACCGGGCGATAGTTTAGTCTATCTTGAACCTGGAAGAATGCGCAAATCCTTTGCGTGATGTGTTTATTGTTGTTATTTGTTCTTTTGATTTGAAACAGTTAACTTTCGCTTACTCTATACCTTACACGTTTATGAGTTGTGGTGCATTGGATATCGGCTCGGAACGAGAAATCAGGGGAATCGAGTTCGAATTCCAGTTGAATTCCTTGCATTCACTTACGCGCAAATACCCATTGGGAAAGGTATTAATCCGTCTATTCCTGCCAGTTATGGGTTAAATAACAGGACAGATTGGGTTCTATAGCCTTGGTCGGCAACTAGTCTACCGCAGAAAGCAATGGCAACCTACTGCGGGATAATCTTCTGCCCAGTCAGTCATGTCTCTTTCGAGACATTATCGCCCAAGCGTGTTTCACGTATGGCACTTAACTGACTGACTTGCCCATGCAGTGACTATTGCTGTCACAAATGGTCCGCTGCTTTATCTATATATTTATATATTCTTGATAAAATACATAGAAGAATCTGCATTGTTATTAGTCCTGACCTGGTATCTCGGTTTCAATCACTTTTTCACCGCCGCAACGTAAAATTCCGTGCCTTTTCTATAATTATTTTCATGGTAATTGTTCTGATGAGTTTTCTTCTTCGGTACTTTATGAATTTAAACGCAGTACCAAATTGGCGGGATATTCTAATTTTATATTTGAAATGGTAGGATGTAATCGTAAGTTCTATCCTAATAGTTTATTTTCGCTTGTGGAATCCTCTTCTGGATTCTTGTTTCCCAGTTAACTTTGATCTTCAAAAGTTTAAATGCAATGTCAATCGCTAACTTTTGTTTTTTTTTTTAATTTCTGTTCTTTTATTATTCTTTTTCCTTAATAATGTTTTTTTTTTCCTGATATTCTTTCACACTCAGTAACTTCTCCCTTACAATTTAGGGGCTTAATTTCCTGGCTTGGGGTGAAATGAGTAAGAGAAATTTTCTAATTGATTTTTAAAGTTCTAGTGCTATAGTTTATTTGTTCTTACCTAGTGAAAACAAATAATTATTTATCATATCAGTTGCGACTTGTACAAATTTTCAAGATCAAGAAACAAAACTTTCAGCGAAAAGGCTTGTCAACCAACGCCAGACAGCAAGCGCTTCTAATCAGCGCAAAGTGAACAAAATCTTTATCAAGTTATGTAGGTCTGTGCAGTTGTCGATATACAATGTTATCATGATGGGAACGTGGTAAATAAGGAACGTGGTAAATAGTAAACTAGAACACAGCCGAAACTGGTCTTAAACTTCAGTTGTACAAGTAAATTCATTTTTTTCTTAAAAAATGTCTTCTCCCTTTAACATTGTGACAGATGGATTGATTGACTCAGAAATCAACTCTTACTAACGTCACGTCATTACGATTCAATAAAAAAAAAATCCCAATTCATTGTCGATTGTCATTCACTGACATTGCCCTCCAGAAACAGCGACCTGTCACAATTGAGTGCATGCATATATAAGCATATCAGGATAGACAACATGGATGTAAACATACATAGTTTTATTTGATCTATCTATCTATCTATCTATCTATCTATCTATGTCAACCAGTTCATATCTATCTCAGTGTCTTCATCTTTCTCTCTATCTTTCGATCTATTTATCTAAGTCTCTGAATTATCTATCTATCTATCTATCTATCTATCTATCTATCTATCTATCTATCTATCTATCTATCTCAGTCTATTCATATCTACCTCTCTCAGTCTATCTATCTATTTCAGTCTATTCATATCTACCTCTCTCAGTCTATCTATCTATCTATCTATCTATCTAGCTAGCTAGCTAGCTAGCTAGCTATCCTTTCGAAAAAGTTTATAGTGCGTAACTGATATTTGTATTTCTTTTTTGCCGTGTATTTAAGCTGCTCCCTTGTTGTTGCTTCGCGATTCTTCTCTTGATTCTATTGATTGACACTATTCTGTCCTATGAACATGCATGTGTCTCGTTGAATTCTTTTTCGTTTTGACACAGCGGAAATATGAAGTACAGTACCGAGGTGAAAAAAATAAAAAAGGCAAAAAACATTGAAAAGCTGCGAAAACACTATTGACGTTTTGTGCCACGGAAAACAAAACAAGGATGAAAAAAAAAAAAACTATAAACGAAGAACAATAGACTGTCTAAAAAATGCACGAAAAAATGAATTGGAATTCACTTTTCCCTCTTTACACACATAGGAATGAATATTGTGAATGTAGATAGATATTGACATATTTGCTGAATATAATGATCCCTCTGTTTGTATGCTTATACATATGCCTTTAATATAGTCAGAGGGCGGATAGATAGATAGATAGATAGATAGATAGATAGATAGATAGATAGATAGATAGATATGAACAGACTGAGATAAAGAGATATAAGCAGATTGAGATACATAAATGGATAGATAGATATGAGCAAACTGAGATAGATATGAGCAGAGTGAGCTAGCTAGCTAGCTAGCTAGCTAGCTAGATAGATATGGCCATGTGTTCTCGATTGGATAAAAGTGTTGGTTAGTTCCAGTGACTTAGTCCAAAATGTTGTGAGTTCAATACCTAGCTAGAGCAGTAGTGAACAAAAAACTTAGAGAGTTAGAGGGAGATAACTAAGACATCCAGAAGTGACATGGCTCATGGAACGAGAACAATATACCCCTTGATCGAAATAGAGAGGTTTCGGTTCGAAATAAACATTTTCTTGCAGAAATTGATGTTTTATCATAACAAAAGTACAAAATGGAGTTAGGAATTTGTGATTTTGCCTTTGGCTCGAATAATTGCCTCAATTTGATGTGCCATTCAATAGAACAAGAGACAGATTTGCTCATTGGGAATTTTTTCCCGTTTTTCAATAGTGTTATTGCATTTTGGATATGCGTTATGATGCAGTGGATATCGGCTCGGAACGAGAAATCAGAGGCCCGAGTTCGAATTCCAGTTGAACTCCTTGCTTTCACTTTCGCGCAAATACCCTTGAGAAAGATATTAATCCCTCTCTTCTTCCCTCTAGCTATGGGTTAAATGGCAGGACAGTTTGGGTTCTAAAGCTCTGGTTGGCAACCAATTTACCACAGAAAATAACGGCAACCTACTGCGGGAAAATATTCTACCCAAACAGTCATGTCACTTCGAGACATGATAGCCCAAGCGTGTATTACGTATGGCACTTGACTGACTGACTAGTGCATTTTTATTTTATAATCCAAAGCAGATTTTTTGGAAGTGAGCAGTAGTTTAAAAAAAGGATCATTTACATTCTCCAATGAGTCCTGCTTTTAGCTAATTAAAAAAAATTTGGGGATCAAAATTTCTGAAGAAAGTAACAAGAAAGGACTAGAAATAAACTTCAAGAAAACCGAATGCATAGTCATCAGTAAAAAGAGCAGCCCAATATGCCAAATACAGGTCGGGGATACTAGACTCAAGCAGGTACAAAAATTTAAATCCCTAGGAAGTGTTATAACAGAAGACGGAAAGTGCGACACAGGGATCTGAAGACGAATTGGCATGGCGAAAGAAGCATTCCAGTTGAATAATGTATTAAGAAATAATTTAAGGACAATTTCGCTAGAAACAAGGAAGAGAGTACTGGATTGCTACGTGTTGTCAGTGCTTTAGTATGGCAGTGAATGCTGGACAATATTATCAAAGATGAAGGAAAAACTTGAAGCAACTGAAATGTAGTTCTACAGAAGAATGCTGCAAATATCATGGATCGAGCATGCGAGCAATGAAGAGGTCTTAGAAATGATGGAAACAAAAAGGAAATTAATACTGAGCATCAGGAAGAGACAGCTGAAGTTCCTGGGACATGCAATGAGGAAAGAGGGCTTGAAGAAACTGATACTAACAGGCCAGAGAGAGGGAAAAAGAGACAGGGGAAAGCAACGGATAACATATTTGAAGGACCTAATCAGGTGGATGACGGAACGAGGATTGCATGGTGTAACAGGAGAAGGCGTGCTCAGAGCCACCAGGGATAGGGAAACGTTGAAAGCCATGATTGCCTACATCCTGAATGGACAGGGCACATAGAAGAAGTAACATATGTAAAAAAATATTTTTGCTAAGTTTTTCTAAGAGCAAATTTTAACATATAATATAATTCAGTTTTTAATAAATTCTGAAAGGTTCATTAAAATCCGACAATTATTTGATTTTTGCAAGAATTTCCTAATCAATGTGTTTTTTATTTGCAAAAAACATGCGCTAAAACACAAATCGTAAATATTATGTCGAACGCTAGCGAAGAAAAAAGTTTTTGATACAAAATTTCGAACGTGCTAAAAATATTAAAACAATTAGTAAATTAATAAAACAATCCTTTTCTTTTAATAATATCAGAAACATTTTGACGATAAAATTTTTATTAATTTTTTTATAAGTTTGGAGCCTTTTTTTTTCATCATTGATATTGAGATCAGGACTTCGTTATTAGCCATTTTTCTAATCTGGTAGAAGATTAGGCCGTAGTTTTCTTCTTCTTCTTCTTCTTCTTCTTCTATGTGCCGTGCCCCTTCAGGACGTAGGCGATCATAGTCTTCTACATCTCCCTATACCATGTCGCTCTTAATATCCTTTCTCATGTTCTCCCACTCGATCCTCAACCCACCTGCTCAAGTTCATCAAGTATGTCATGCGTTGCTTTCCCTTGTCTCTCTTTCCCTCTATCCGTCTTATTCACCGTTTAGGTTTCCATTAACTTTCATCAATTTTCTTCTACCATCGTTTTTGATGTATCGCCACACCATTACGTTTCCATCATCAAATTTGGCTGTCTTCTTGGGATATTGTTTAGTCTTTCTTTCTTCAGCTGCATATTCTCTTGCATTAGAATTCTCCTTTACATTAATCACTAAAATTTACTTTTTATCAGTTCTCAGTATCGCATGTTAGACTTTCTTTTAAGCACTTCGCTTTTCTATTCCAATGTCTTTTGTTTAACGACGTTTATTTTATATTCTTTTGCCTGCTATACGCCAGTTCAAATTGTTTTTCGTAATACTCTACGTGCTGTATCAATTGAAACCCTACTGTTAAGATTACATTGACTGGCTGTTAATGTTGGTTGGCCTACCGAGACTCTCACAATCTTTGTTTCAGCTTTCTTGTCAATTTTTTTTTCTTTGCGGCGCTTAAAACACTTGCAATAGTAGCAGAAGTCTTTTGGATTGTGTGAACACTACTTCTTAAAATTCCTAGCCGTCTGGCTATCTTTTGTAGTCGGATCTCCACCATCATCTTTGTTTCAGTAGAAATTTTAGCCATGATTTCTGTGTCAAAATCTAAGCTAATGTTCAACTGCAATGACTTTCCAAGGCACATTATACTCATATTAATAAGATGGACAAAAAAAAATTGAATATTATCATGATTTTATTATCTCATGTATTTTATAGGACCAATAGTTTTGCATGGCTTTTTTTTTCAGCATCAAACTGCTTAAAGTGTATCTTTTAGTTTAATTATTAGTGTATTTTTCTAGTTTTTTAATAAGCTATTGCACATCTGGACCAAATTTTTGAATAAACTGTTAAAAATTCATTTTTTGTTCTCGTACTTTGTTGATAATGACTGAGACGTTTATCCGACTGTGCATAGAATACTGTTGTCATATCTGGTCAGGTGCCCCTGCCTTTCATCTCAGTGTTCTCGACAGGCTCCAAAGGACAATCTGTAATGTGATTGGTCCCGACCTGGAAGCTTAAATTCAGCCAATTTCTCACCGGCGGGATGTGGCTTCCCTCTGTCTCTTCTATAAATATTTTCATGGCTTCTGCTCCGATGAACTTGGGTCACTGGTGCCCCCTCCACGAAACTTTACTCGTGCAACCATCCTGGCCACAAGGTTCCACCCTTTTACAGTTAAATCAACCAAATCCACGCGACAATTCTACTCCATCAGCTTCTTTTCCTGCACTTCCCGCCTGTGGAACTCCCTTCCGTATAATGTTTTCCTGGCGGCTGCAACCTCCAGGAACTTTAATGCAGTGTCAATTCCCATCTCTTATCCACATGGCTCCACTCCTTTCTGCATCACCCCGTATATGTTGTTCTTTTCCTTTCTCTCTACCTTCGCAATTGTCATTACACCTGTGTTCCCATTCTTCTCTTGTCCTTACTCTGACACCCCCAGTAACTGGTTTCGTTTTCACTCTCCTCCTGTCTAAACGTTTACTCTTATGTAGCCCCCTGCGCATCAGTGGCGGTACCACCTTGCTTGGGGTGAAACGATTAAGAAAAACATATTTGAACAAAAATATGTGCTTTCGACAGGTTTTCTAAAATTTTGATCCGGTTTGCAGCATTTTAATAAAAAAATTTAGCAAAAAATGCTTTGTAAAAGTTAGACAGACATTGTCGCTGGAATTAAATGCATCTTGTTTAAGTGTGTGTGTGTGTGTGTGTGTGTGTGTGTGTGTGTGTGTGAACGCACCTTGACATGGGGTAATGGCTAATAATGTTAGTCTGGTTGATTGTTGCTAGTCCGTATTGAGCACAACACTTGCAGTGTGCTCTACACAAAATCCAACATTAAATAACCCAACAAGGGCTGACACGTAAATTCAACTAACAAATGTGTGTGTGTGCGTGTGTGTGTGTGTGTGAGAGAGAGAGAGAGAGAGAGAGAGAGATAACAGCTAAACTAGTTTTAATCTAAAGATAAGCAACAGAATCTTTTGCTTCAAGGCACACACCGTAAATTGGTTTTCGTGCATCAATGCATTAGTGGCTGGATAAGTAAGTCATTTATGGCAATCATTGCCTCTAGAGCGGTACTGTCGTATGATTTCCAGCTAAATATACTGCAATTCTTGAGAAATTAATTATACATATGATAGCCTTATTAATTACCATGGGAAAGTCCGTGCGTAAAAGTAGAATTGGATAATTCAACCACCAGATTCTACAAATTTTGATCGAAAATTTGTGAGAGCAAATTTTGACCCTCGATCTCAACGTTGCGACGTTCGGATAAAAAATTTATTGCTTACAGTTAAAATCGGACTGTTTGTATAATTTACTGAGATTTTCTAACTAGAAAACAATGTAAGATTACCCGACCTTGTTTTGGGTTAGCCTATCCTTTGCTTCATACTTCTCCCCATTCTTTTAACCAAGAGTAGAGATTTATCCCTTTTATCTTCTTTATTCTCTTCTTTTATTGTTCGCTTTCTTTAATAATTGGGATGCAGTAGAATGGGGACCACATATTATAAATTTGGAGGGGTAAGGTATCATCGATTCGCGGGTGTGTGTCACAAGGTCCTTACAGCGGCTCCGACAAAATCAGTGCTATTTAAATGTAGGATATTTAAAAACTACAAAAAGTTTGTTTGTATTTCTGATACAATGTGATTCCATCAATAAAAAAAATATACAAAAAAAAACATTATTTAGTCTGAAAAAGTCCTTTTGAAGGACAAAACGCGTTACAAGATTTTGTTTTTTTCAATTTTTAATTCAATTTCCCACTCTTTTTTATTAATATTGTACGGTAGCAAAACTGGAAGCGGCCGAACTGTGGTTCTACAGAAGGATGCTACGGATATCGTGAACTGAGCATACAGCAACGACGAAGTGTTAGAAAGAATGGCAACAAAAAGGAAATTGATGCTGAGCATCAGGAAAAGACAACTGAAGTTCCTGGGACATGCAATGAGAAAAGAGAGCCTGGAGAACCTGATACTGACTGGACAGATAGAAGGGAGGAGAGACAGAGGAAGGCAGCGGATAACATATTTGCAGGGTCTGATCAGGTGGATGACGGAACGGGGGTTGCCAGGAGCAACAGGAACAAACATACTAAGAGCCACAAGGGATAGGGAGACGTGGAGATCCATGATCGCCTACGTCCTGAAGGGACAGGGCACATAGAAGGAGAAGAAGTCCGTTGTCGAGGGTGAGGGAAGTTGGTCCTGCTCACCAATAGAAGGTAGCGTTAGGTGGGGTGGGATAGTCAATGAGCCCTAAATCTACGAAATTGCTCACTCTCACTCATTTTTTCCTGTTTACGTATGTCCTTATAAATGCTGCATAAATGTTAACAAGATGATGTACTGAACGACGTTACTCACAAAATTCGCTAACTTGTTTTCAGTGGTTTGGTTAAAGGCATATCGAATCCGTATGGGTCATTTAAGGCCGATTTTTTTAAATTTTCTTGTAAGCATTGGTAATCTTTTCCCCAAAAAAATGTTTTGCTGGTAATATTTTTAATACTAAATGTATTATAGTAATTTTTTCTAGTGTATTTTTAGATTTTCATGTTTGACGCCAGCTCTATTGTTATTGGCCGATAACTGAGAGGCTAACAGGTGATACAACCCGGATGAGAGTGACGCAAAAATGAAAATAACACTGGCATCTCATTTTAACAAATATATTTACTAAAATTACACAAAAATATCTTGAAATAGTAAAGAGTAAATTAATTCAATAAAATCGCATTTGGATTCAACCACGGGCACCAAAACACTTCAGAATTTTCTTTTTTTTTTTTAAATCATATTGCCACAAGCAAGGCAGTTTATATCCAATGGTGCGCAGAGGGTTACACAGGAGGAAGGTTATGAGAAAGAGTGACAGGTTATGGGGGATTTCAGGAAGTGGGTAAGATAAGGATGAAAATACTAATGAGAGTGTAGTGGACGAAGAAAAGAGCATGAGAGAGAGGATGCAAGTTAGTGAGATAGGAGATGACTATTGGGTTTACATTTAAATTCTTGGAGATTGTAGCTGTCGTGGAAGCAAAGGAAAGAAATTTCACAAGCGGGAAGTGCGAGAAAAGATACTGATGGGGTAGAATTTGCGTTTACATTTTATTTGTTTCACAGTAAAAGGGTGGGACCTAGTTGCTAATCTTGTGGCTCGAGTTAATTCATACATAGAGGGCACCAGAGAGCTAAGTTCATCGGAGCAGAAGCCGTGAAAGTATTTGTAGAAGAGACACTGGAAAGCCACATTGCGCCGGTGACTGTATCTGAGCTGCCAAGCCTGTAACTCATCTGGGTAGTTTATTTGCTTAAGTTGGTGAATGGTGCCATAATCTTTGCCTTCAGTTCATTTTTGGTGCTACAAAAAGTTTTGTTAGTCTCTCGCACAGCCCTGCCCCACACAAAAGTTAGGTAGCCAGATTTAACCGGTGATGTTATCACGGAAATTGTCTGACAGTCATGACTGGGTTCTCCTGCTTGTTTGCTAAGGTGCAGAGTCTTGTTGCCAGACACGGGGTCTTCCAATGACCACCCTCTTGACCCAGGGCAACACTATCCCCTCAAGGCACTTTATGTAGGTCTCTATGTAGAGTGTGAGGCATCCTCCAACAAACTCAGGAGTTCTCATCTAAACGATCAGAGTGAGTTTTCCGAACTGCCGCACCTTCGTAATTACCATTAGATTCGTCTCTTTCCGAATCCACGTCACTGTCCACAGATTGACACCCAAACATTCTAAAATGTTCGTATTGGAGCTTCCAGCATGAATGCCAAGAAGTACAGCTTGCCGTTTCCAAAATTTTTGGCGGATTGAACTGCGTCATGGTGGTCTTTTTCTCGCTGACGGTGGCTAACTGACCCTATGTGCAGCTGACAAAATCAAAACAACCAATGTGATGCGTGAAATTAAAAAAATAAAATGGCTACAATTTCCCCATCGTATCCTCTCTCTCTCTCTCTCTCTCTCTCTCTATATATATATATATATATATATATATATATATTAGTCATTCACATACAAGCCCGTTTCGCTGTATCACAGCTCATCAGTGTGGCTAGACATATCCACTTATATATATATATATATATATATAGCATAGTGATGAGCCACGTATACTGTCTTAATATGTATAGGAAAGAATATTAAAACGTTTTGAGTTTTAAAATGTGTTTTTTGACAGTATTTGTTTATTTCTACTATTATATTTTATATTTCAGACCGCCCTCGGTCCTTCATCAGAAACAAATGATTTTAAAATTTGAATTAGTAACGTATTTCGCGAGATTTCGCGAGAGCGTCAGTGAAGAGTTTGTTTACATCATGTGACGCGTTTGTTTACATCACGTGACGCGTTTGTGGAGAGAGTTTTTGTTTTTACATCAATTGACGTTGAAAGCGACAGATATTTTTAAAATTATGTTTGTAAACGTAAACCTATCTTTAATAATGCCTGTAAATTTGTTTTAGATAAAAAAATTTTTAAATGTATCTAAAAAAGTTTAGTTATTGAAGTATTTGTAAAGATTCAAAGCACCTAAGTCCCCATTTAACCCTAGCTTGTGTGTATTTAATTTTAAAATTCAGTATTTTTCTTTCTTTCTGCGTGTGTATGTAGAACTAAAATTGGAGTCTATTAGTAAACATTTGCAATTTTCTAAGGTGTGACCCGGTTGATTGAAATGTGCTCCTACTGGGGAATATTGATTATTTTGGCGTATATTAAGTTTATGATTGTTGAAGCGAAATCTAAAGCTATGACCGGATTCGCCAATATATCCACTATTGGGACATATTGAACAGAAGAGGAAGTATATAATGTTTTCGCTGTCACAAGTGAGGCGTGGTGGGTGCAATTTGATTTTAGTGTTGGGTACAGAGAATATTGTGTCGTTTACCAAATGTTTACAAATTAGGCACCTGGGTTTCTGACATTTTAAATTCCCTGATACGTTTGTGTTTTTTAGATATTTGTTAGAAGTGAGGATAGTTGATAGGTTGGGTGTTTGTTTCATTGCATTTATGGGTGGTTTATCGAAAATGTCTTTGATTTTTTTGTTTGATTGGAGGTTCTTGTAATCATCTTTTAAATTTTTGATAAGTGGCGCGTGAATGTTGATTGTGGTTAAAAACCATGGGAATTCGGTTGTTGTTTTTTCTTTTCTTGTATGTGAGAAGTGTGTTACGATTTATATGGATGGTTTTATTTAGTGCTTCTTTTATTGTTTTTATTGGGTATTTACATTTTAGAAATTGCTTTGTTAGGTTGTTAAAGTTGTTTAGAAAATCTGCATGGTCTGAGCATATGCATTTGATTCTTAAAAATGAGCTGTATACGATAGATTTTTTTAATTTAAGGGTATGACAACTGTTCAAGTGTAGGGATTTATGTTGGTTTGTGGGTGTGTTGTATAGACTGGTGGAAAGTGTATGTTTGTTTAATTTTATCATGACGTCTAAGAAAGGGACGGATGTGTTTGAGTACTCCATGGTAAATGTAATTGTATTATGGAAGTTTATATATATATATATATATATATATATATATATATATATATATATACGGCCTATCATGTTGAATACAATTCTCGCTCGATTACCAAAGTTAAGCAACGTTGAGCCTGGCCAGTACTTAGATGGGTGACCGCTTGGGAATACCAGGTGCAATAAGCGTTTATGGACGGATGTGCGTTGTGATGCGGTGGATATCGACTCGGAAAGAGAAATCGCTGAGCCGAGTTTGAATTCCAGTTGAATACCCTGCATTCACTTAAGCACTGGTACCCTTGCCAAAGGTATTAATCCGTTCCTTCCCTCCAGTTATGGGTTAAATAACAAGGGTAGGACTTGGGGACCCTGCCCTTAAAAACAAATCCCAATGAATCTTGCAAACAAAAACAATAAAACAAATAAACTAAATAAAACAAATCAAAAGCAATTTTCAGCATTAAATGACCTAATGAAGGTTGATATGCCGGTGAAATGAACCAAACAACCAACCTCTCTCTCTCTCTCTCTCTCTCTCTCTCTCTCTCTCTCTCTGTGTGTTTATATATATATATAAAACAAAAATTTCGAGATTTAATTTCGTTGGGTTGCAATTTCAGCGAGGAAATTCTCACTTTATCAGCAACGGTTATTTATTCAAACACGTTACAAGATTTTTATACCGGAAGAAGCCCAAAAACATATCCATACACAGGAAGTTAAAATGGGGTGTGATTAACAATTTTTTGAATTTGTTCGCACGCCGTTATAGAAAGCTTGTAACACATTTAAATTAATAAAGGTTTTGTTTTCCACCGTTGCTGATGAAGCGAGAATTTCCTCACTGAAATGGCCATTCAACGGAATCAAATTCTACTTTTATGTATTTGGCCCTGTAAATAGAACATACTATTTGCATCGAGCCCTCCACTTTGATCAATTTTGATACTAATAAAATTAATATTAATAGGATCGGGTTTTGGGGCTTTACTTTTGGGAGTTAAAATAAATATATATATATGCACTTCTGTACAGAGTATTTGCTTATTAATTCAGTGTTAATTGTTGAAGTTACTGCATTTAATGGAAGTTTTCGCTTGGCAAACTGGCCATGAGTGTTTCGACGCTTTTCTAAAGTAGATATTCAACCTTTTACATTCATAAAAATTGTAAAACCCGATAGGAATCATAAGAGATATCTGAAGCAACTAATAACTCTACCCCCATCCACACTCCAATGAGTGTGTAAATGACCTTCTTCTTTTTCTATGTGACTTGTCCCTTCAAGACG
Organism: Ascarosepion bandense; assembly: GCA_037127315.1. Classification (NCBI taxonomy): domain Eukaryota; kingdom Metazoa; phylum Mollusca; class Cephalopoda; order Sepiida; family Sepiidae; genus Ascarosepion; species Ascarosepion bandense. The sequence continues at coordinate 2,067,949 of JBBBDQ010001375.1, read as the reverse complement.
TAGGCGATCATAGCCTTCCACGTTTCCCTATCCCTGATGGCTCTGAGCGCGCCTTCTCCTGTTACACCATGCAACCCTCGTTCCGTCATCCACCTGATTAGGTCCTTCAAATATGTTATCCGTTGCTTTCCCCTGTCTCTTTCTGTCTCTTCAGCTGTCTCTTCCTGATGCTCAGTATTAATTTCCTTTTTGTTTCCATCATTTCTAAGACCTCATCATTGCTCGCATGCTCGATCCATGATATTTGCAGCATCCTTCTGTAGAACCACATTTCAGTTGCTTCAAGTTTTTCCTTCGTCTTTGATGGTATTGTTCAGCATTCACTGCGATATTGAGGGACGGACAGCATGTAGCAATCCAATCCAGTACTCTCTTCTTAGTTTCTAGCGAAATTGTCCTGTTTCTTAATACTTTACTCAACTTCTGGAATGCTTCCTTCACCATGCCAATTCGCCATCGGATCTCTGTGTCGCACTTTCCGTCTTCTGTTATAACGCTTCCCAGGTAAATGACCTACCTAGTGAAATTTTAGGCGCTAATCAGTTATTTTAGAAAAAATGCTTCCAGTCAATTTAAATTAGTTTTTGACACACAACAAAGTATTTTGCTTACTGGAAACATTAAATTTAATTTATTAGCTTCAAATTAAAGCAAAAATAAAAGCTTAAAGAAAGTGTTTTATTCATTCTAAACCTTAGGTATCGCGAATCCATAGGGTTATCTATATTTATTGGATGAAAAAAATATTTTCATAGTTATTTGTAAAATGGTAAATAATAACTATTACATTGTCGTTGATTTACATATTTTGATAATTTGTAATAATTGTAAAATGTTTAATAAACATATTAGTTTTTAAATGCATTTCTTTATAAAATGCCAAATAATACATCTTTAGGAGAGATAAATAATAAATATCACATTATACTTGGTTTACATATCTTTATCATTTTGTAAATAAACATTTCCGAGGGAGTTAAAAGTGCATACAGTAATAGCGGTATCAAGAGAATAACCGTTTTTTTTTTCTTTTGTGGGAACGAAGTTTAAACATCGTTATGTTTTCGTTGTGCCTTTTTTATATTATTTCCTTATGAGCAAAAACACAGGCCAATGATGAGTATATAAATTTGTTGTAAAATTAGGTAGGCCATAATTTCAACTTCCTAATGGAAACTGTGTTTCAAAGACTACGCTATAAAGACCTGATGGAGACGCTCGGCAGACTTTACATATTCAGGAAAGACCGTAAAGTAATCAAGAACCTGTATTGGCAGCAAACTGCATACGGACAAGAAACGAGTTCAGCAGATACACAAAGATAGAAAGGGGTATAAGACAAGGATGTGTCTTCTCACCAGATCTATTCAACCTATAAAGCGAGTCCTGCCAGGATCATACACCGATGATACAGTGCTGATAGCAGATACAGAAAAGAAACTGCGAGACCTCCTACAGTAAGTAGTTAAAGAAGGCGGAAAGAAAGGACTACAGGAAAACTGAATCCATGGTAATCAGTAAAACGTGGAGCTAAAATGCCAACTACAAGATGGTGATACTAAAATCAAACAGATGCAGAAATTTAAATATCTGGGAAGTTGTTCTAACAGAGGACGGAAAGGATAATACAGAGACCTAAAGGCGTATTGTTATGGCCAAGGATGCATTCCAGAAGCTGAGTAGAGTATTAAGAGACAGGAAAATTTTGCTGGAAACAAAGAAAAGAGTACTGTATGGTTATACGATGTCTGTCGTTCAATATTGCAGCGAATGCTGGACATTCTCATCAAAGATTAAGAAGAGACTTGGAGCAACCGAAATGTGGTTCTACAGAAGGATGCTGAGGATACCATGGACGGAACACGTGAGCAACGACGAGGTTTTGGAGAGGATGGACACGAGAAGGAAAGTGATAGTTAACATCAGGAAAAGACAGCTGAAGTTTTTTTTCGGGTTCTCCAAGCCTTCCTTTTTCATTACGAGGAAGGAAGGCTTGGAGAACGTGATACTCACGTGACGGATAGAAGAGAAGTGAGACAAGGGAAAGCAACGCATGACACACTTGATGGATTTGAGCATGGTGAAGCAAGGATTGTGTGGGATAACAGGAGAAGGGGCATTAAAAGTTATAGGGAGATGTGGAAGGCCATGATCGCCTACGTCCTAAAGAGGCACGTCACATAGAAAAAGAATGGAAACTTACTGCCATCGAACTCACGAAAATTGCGTTTGACAACAAAGAACTTTTCAGAGTTTTGAGCACTGAACTAGGATCCTCAAATTAGGCGGTTGTATTTTAAAGTAATGCGTCTGGTACAAATCTGAAATTTCAAAGCACCCAGTGAGGACCAAACTCACTACTCAGTGATAATTGATCCAGGGAGACAAGCGTCTAAGTACCTTAAATTATTTAAAAAATGTTATTGGAAACAGACTTGCTAACCATTGCACCATATCGAAGTACCTTAAATTATTTTTTAAACGTGGCTTAAAGTTAGCACAAAGTGTAGAGCACCAGTGAAGATCGAACTCTACTATGCAGTCGTAACTGATCTAAGTCGTTAACCACTGCGCCACGTCGAAGTGCCCAATGTCTGTAATGAGAGAAATAACGATGATGTTCAAATTACTACTTTTGTGACCACTCCTTCTCAACTGACAAGCCCTTTCAAAATAAATACAAGGTTATGCAGTAACTAATAACAAGCCATCGCTAATTACAGCTTACGTTTGAACGTGTAATCAGATATGTAATGCTCTTCTTTATTTTCTCAGACCTATAGACTCTATGTTTGGTCATATTGATTGATGTTTTTATTCATGTCATAGGTTTTACATTCATAGAATATAGATATGTCTGTCAGTTGTTATACAACCGCTTCCTAAGATCAATGGTGAACGGATTTGAAAGACTAAAGTTCTTGAAGGTCTTGGCGAAGATCATCCTTCTTTGAACATTGTGGACTGCCGTTACAAATAACAAAGAACTGTTCTAAATACCAGAAACCACATGACTTGAATACTACAAACAGTAGTAACAACTAAAATGCATAATTCGAAGAGAAAATAACGACATAACCAAGATGTTAAAATTTATCACCACTTCAGATATAAGGTCCGGGTGGAAAAGTGCAGTATCTTTGTTAATAGATTATGTTAATTTCTAATGTAGCTTTAAATAATTTATGGCTTACAGTCGTATTACGTTGAAACGCCGATTCTTGTACGATGACCGAAACTAAGAAAAGTTGAGTTTCGTATTGGCATTGCCAAGGATGCATTTCAAAAGCTAATCCCGGTGCTGAGAGACAGGAAAATCTCATTGGAAACAAAAAAAAAAAAAGTGCTCGGTCGCTATGTGTTATCTAACCTTCTGTATGGCAGTGAATGTTGGACGATCTTCTCAAGAGAGGCTTGAGGCAGCAGAAATGTGATTCTACAGAGGGATTCAGAGGATACCATCGACTGAGTATGTGAGCAACAATGAAATCCCTTGTTCCCAGTTTAGGATGTAGTTTCCGGCTTTCTCTTTTCCAATCTTTTCACTCTTACGTAGCCCCCTGCGCTTCAGTGGCATTACCGCCTTGCTCGGGGTGATATGATTACAAACAAAAGTGTTGGAGAGGATGCAAGCGAGAAGAAAAATTATACTTAACACCAGAAAGAGATAGATGAGGTTTCTGTGACGTAATGAGGAAGGAGGGCCTGGAGAATCTAATACTCACAGGACGGATAGAAGGAAAGAGAGACAGTGGAAAGCAGCGCAAGACATATTTGATAGGCTTGAGCAAATGGATGGCGGAGCGGGGTTTGGGAATGATGCCAAGAGAAAAAATATTGAGAGCAACAAGAGACAGGGCCAAGTGGAAGTACATGATCGCTTGCGTCCTGAAGGGACACGGCACAAGAAGAAGAAGAAGAAGAAGAAGAAGAAGAAGAAGAAGAAGAAGAAGAAGAAGAAGAAATAAGCAGTACAGATCAGAAATAATCCATTAGCTTACGGTGTTGATTTGAACTGGCATCTCTCCACCGGAAGCTTGTATTTTATTTTTGATCCATGTTTCAAGAAGAGGATTTTGAGCGGTTTAGTTTTGAGTAGCTTTTAATTAGAAATGTCGATTATCATATTAGTACTATATAAAGAATAAAGCGAATGATTAAGTTTTATTTCTCGAATTATTTTACAACATGGTTTTGAGTGCATTTTAAGTAGATAAATAAATTACCTAACAGTGACGGCTTACATCGTTGGTTTCCATACGATCACCGAAGTTAAACAACGCACAGCCTGGTTAGTGCCTAGCTGGGTGACCATGTACTGTAATCTTGGGTATGTGGTGTGATGTAATGGATCTGTTCGCTGATTTTCAACATGGAAAATCGGCGAGCAGAGTTTTAATTCCATTCGGGTTGCTTTTATTCACTTACGCACAAAAAAGACATTTGAGAACAGTATGAATCCTACTTGCTCCCCCCACCCTCAGCCATGAGTTAATTCGTAGAACTTTTATCGGTAAACCATTGTTATCTACAAAAATTCTTACAATCTAAAAAATAATTTCTGGTTTTAAATAATCTGTAAAATGTTGATAAGCTGAAAAAAAAATTAAATAATTTAAAAGGAAGTTTTGGTAGGCGATTCAATTAAATCAAATTTTTACTCAAGTTCATATTCAAACCATGTCTGTTACGTTCACTACGCACTTAGATCCTTGGTAAGGATTAAAATTTTCTTCTTTCCAGCCATAGCTGTGAGTTAAATAGCAAGCATAGCAATACTCTTACTAGTTTAGGATCAGTCAGTCAGTTAAGTGCCATACGTGATACACGCTTTCGGTGATCATGTCTCGAAAAAAGATTATCCTTCAGTAGCTTGCCATTGTTTTCTGTGGTAGATTGGTTACTAGCCAAGGCTATAGAATCCCAATCTTTCCTATTATTTAACCCATAACTGGAGGGAAGAGACGCATTCATACCTTTTCCAAGGGTATTTGTGCGTAAGTGAATACGAGTAATTCAACTAGGAATTCGAACTCGGCTCCACGATTTGTCGTTCCGAGTCGATATCTACTGCACCACAGTGGTCAGTAAACTACTTCCCATGAGCAGCATGCGATCTGCCGCATAATCATAATAAAATATTTTCTAAATGTCCATTTAAAAAAAAAAGATTTCTATGTTTTGGTTACATGTTGCAAGTTTAAATAAATAAATGCTGCGAAACAGTGGTCAAGATGGCCAACTCTGAATCCAAAATCATATTTTTTTTTTTTAATAAGCGTTTCACCCCGAGCAAGGCATGTTACTGCCACTATTGCGCAGGGGGCTACATAGAGTGGAGAAAGGATGATTAAATATAGGAAATGTTAGAGGATGGGTGATAGGCGAGTAAGGATACCGAGAATGATTGTTGGGTAGATGAGACTGTTCTGAGAATAATTGGGAGTTAGTGTGATAGGAGGTGTCTATTGACCCTACATTTAAACACCTGGAGATTGTAGCTATCGGGAAAGCAGACTTGTGGAAGGGAGTTCCACAGGCGGGAAGCGCGAGAAAAGAAGCTGTTGGAGTAGAATTTATGGTTACATCTTATTTGTTTAACTGTAAAAGGGTGGGACCTAGTTGCTAATCTAGTATCTCGTGAAAATTCGTGCTGATAGAATGCAATTGACAACTATAACACACTCTTTCCCAAAAATTCAGGACAATTTGCAACAAATAAAGAAACGGAATATATGGTTGGGAAAATGAATTAAAACAATTTTAAATAGCAAAGTTAGATTTTGCTTTAAATTAAAAAAAAACAAACTCCCCAATAAGTGTTGACAAGACAATCTCAGTTTTATGATCAAGAAAGATATAAATGGAAACTTAGCGATTCGGGATCACGGCTACACTGAATTAGATTCTTCCTATTATCATTCTTGCCGTGTCACTTCAAGGCTTGAGCGATTATGACCCTCCACATTCTCTTGTCCTTAGTAGCTCTTCCACATGGCAGTGAATGCTGGACAATCTCCTCAAAGATGAAAGAGAGTCTTGAAGCAGCCGAAATGCGGTTCTACAGAAGAATGCTGCGGATAGCATGGACCGAACACGTGAGCAACGATGAGGTTTTGGAAAGGATAGAAACAAAAAGGAAACTAATACTTAACGTTAGACAGCTGAAGTTTCTGGAACATGTAATGAGAAAAGAGGGCTTGGAGAATCTGATACTCACAGGTCGGATAATAGGAAAGAGAGACAGGGGAAGCAGCATGTAATATACTTGGTGGGAAAATGGATGGCAGAGTGGAGTTTGAGTGGGTAAGAGGAGAAAGCGTTTTAAGAGCCACTAGGGATAGGAAAATGTGGAAGGTCATGATCGCCTACGTCCTGAATAGACACGGCACTTAGAATAAGTGTTTTGTTTTGTTTTTCGTTTTTTGTTTTTTTGTTGTTTTTTTTTTTTTGCTATCTCTCCAAATCCCTGTTTTGTTAACCATTTATACAAGTTCGTTAGGTATGTTATACGCCATTTCCCTGTTTCTCTTGCCTTTAATATGTCTTGTGTGTGTCAAGATTTATGAGCCCTCTTTTCTCAATATGAACCTAAAAATTTCAACCGTCGCTCTCTGATTCGAGGTATGTGTCTATTTTGTTTCCATATTCTTTAAACCTTCGTTATTGCTCTCATGTTCGCTCTATGGTATTCTCATCATCCTTCTGTAGAACTACATTTCTTTTGCCTTAAGTCTATTCTTCATCTGCGGGGTGATTGTCCAGTATTCACTGCCATATAGGAGAAACAACGAAGAGGATTTTGAGCGGTTTAATACTCTTTACTTTGTTTCTAATGAAATTTTCCTATTACTCAATGCCTTGCTCAGCTTTTGGAAGACGTCTTTCGCTATCCCAATGCTCTTCTGCCATATGCTGCCAACCATATATTCTGTCTTCTTACAGTTTTTTAGTCTTTTCTTTTCATTTTTCTTTCATGCCTTTCCGTGTTTGATATCAACACTGTGTCATCTGCATATATGTTGTTAAGATTGTGGCCACCAATAATAAATCCTCGCTATAATGCCTGGTGAAATGACGTCTTTGTTGTACGCCCCTTTAAATTTTGTGCAGTTATTAAATTCATTTTCTATCCGTATACAGATGGTTTGCTTCCAGTATAAGGTCTGGATAATTCTAATATCTTTCCCAAATAAATAAAGTCTTTCTCTTGAAGAAACACATTTATGTTACCTCAAGTCTCTTCTTCATCTGCGAGGAGATCGTCCAGTATGCCATATAGGATGACTGATTACATGACAGTTTAGCATTTTCATCTCCGTTTCTAATGAGATTGTCCTGTTTCTTAATATTTTGCTTAGCTTTTAGAAGACATATTTCTCTATTTCAATACACCTTTGAATTTCAGTATCACATTTTGAATACTTGGTAGATGTTTAAATTTTCATGCTTGCAGAAATTTGGCATCACCAACTCACATCTTAGGATGTTTTTTTTTTTTATTGACAACCGTACATTCTGTATACTCACAATTGTTTATTAGCCGTTTCTTTTCACTCTCCTTTGCTAACTTTCTGTGTCTGCTACCAACATTGTGTCATCTGCATATTTAATGTCGTTAAGAATGTGGCCGTCAATAATGAATCCTGGTAGGAATTCTAATTCTCTCAGAATCACCTCAAGTTTGAATAAATCTGGTGAAAAGGCAAATGAGTAGTTCACATTTTTATTTTATCAGTCTTTGTTAGTATATTTAATGTTTGTACCCATAAATTAAAAACTTACTGTAATTATTATCACCACAGAAAATGAATTGGGTGTGCCGAGTTCAAATTCTGGTCGAATCTGCTTCGTTCACTTTATGCTAACACCTTTGGAAAAGGCATGAATCCATCTTTCACCAGCTACGGATTAAACAGCAAATCAGCTTTGATGGAAACCAGTGTAGGAGAAGAAAACTCTAAATTCAAAGCCGGTTCACGCTCCTCCCAGGTCTGTGAACGCGTGTAGAGATATATCCCTTGTTTTCTTTGTAGGATTGGGTTTCCAATTCCTTCAAAAGTTTTCTAATTCTATGTCACTCTACATTTTAGTGGCATTATCACCTTGCTTAGGGTTAATTGATTTAAAAAAATGTACTAAAGTGATAGATCGTGTTATGCTAGAGAAATGATTTTCGACACTATTATTATTAAACCCTTTAAAAATGAATTGACTGATAAAATGTATTGGTGCGAAAGAAATTCTGTAATATTATCTTGCTTCATTTGTCTGCTTTTATACCTCATCCAGGGTTAGTTTAATTAAGTCGCCTAGTTTTGTCAGCGAGTGAGAATGAGATGTTACATTTAGTAGAATATTCTCATATGATAGATTTTCATTGATAGAGAGCTATATATATATATATATATATATATATATATATATATATAAGTAAGTAGCTAACCTAGAGCCAACAGACCTACCAAGGTTTCACCAAAAGGATCGTTAGGGCAAGTTGGCTAATTAGACATAGTTATATATATATATATATATATATATATAGAGAGAGAGAGAGAGAGAGAGAAAGAGAGAGAGAGAGAGAGAGCTAGATAGAGTGTTAAAGATAGATTGCTATATAGAGTTATAAATAGCGAGCTATATATATATAATTTAAACCAGCACTTAATAGATCATAAGCCCTCACGCACACACGGATACACGGACACACAACACGGTTAGGATGTGGTTTCCGGCTTTCTCTTTTCCAATCTTCTCACTTTGTTTTTTTTTTTCTCAATTAGAGTAGATAGATCTATCTATCGCCCGGTTCACACTCCACCCATGTCTATTGAACAGGTTAAGAACCTCATCCCTTGTTCCCTGTTTAGGATATGGTTTCCGGACTTTCTCTTTTCCGATCTTTTCACTATTACGTAGCCCCCTGCACATCAGTGGCGTTACCGCCTTGCTCGGGGTGATACGATTAAAAAAGAAAATACCAAATATACTAATCGGACTGCGTGCGCTCACACATACGCACACACACAAGTATGTACACATACTGGCAAGAACGAACGCAGTGATACACACATGGAATCCTACACGACTTAGGAAGTGTATATATATTTATATATATATGTATGTGTGTATCAATGTATATATAAATCAAAAAAGAAAAAAATTCTTTGCCCAATATTTGGCACATGCCAAATTATTTTATTACTCCTTAAAGCAGAAAAAGATTTCCTCATGGGTATAAGATGTAGACTACTACCACAAACAAGACGATGACTGACAAACACTGCCTGAAGAAGGTCGCGAGACCAGAAACACGTGTAACAGAATACAAAATAATAAAATAGAATACTATATATATTTTATAAAATAACACTTGTGGTCTCTCTTTTTATTTAATATATATTCATCATCCACATACAGTGCGGCTTGACACATAGACTTGCTTCTGGTCGGGATTGAAACTCGACCGATTTGGTATCAGTCGGAGTCGCTACCCACCTAAGCCACAGGCGCATGGAATCAGAGATGGGAAATTTTAACGTGTTGTATATATATATATATATATATATATATATATATATATATATATATATATATATATATATATATATATATATATATATATATATATATATATATATATATATATATATATATATATATATATATATAGCGAGTTATAAGTCGATATAATGAAATAGATCGATTGATAAAGAGAACTATCGAGAGAGATAGAAAAAAGCTCAAAGTTTGCCGAACATAAAACTGAAGGTTTTTTTGTTTTTTTTTATATACCGCCAAGCTAATTAACCAGCCAATACTTGTGAACATGGCACGTAAGATAGAATAAGGATGAATGTGCGGAGAAAGATAACAGTTATCAATGCGGAAAGAGCAATCGTCGAGTTGAGTTCAAATTCAGGTCTCGACTGCTGTGTTAACTTTTACCCTTACAGAATTATACAAGAATTATACTCTCTGTGGTTTTAAGCAGCAGAGGAAACCGAGCTCTTTCTAGACAAGAAGAAGCACACCTTATTCAAATCTGTGTAAAAGAAATAATTTTCCGCCATCTTTCCTAAGAAATCATGACAATTTAAGAATAATAAAGAAAAGGAATCCGTGGAGACTAGAGCTATGAAGGAACATAGCTCAAAAAAAAAAAAAAAAAAATGAACCGTCGTGGTCGTTTTACAGATTCAAATCATACCAACGGACGGCAAGGTTGGAGGCTACACACGGCATCTAGGTTGGTCTCCCCAATAAACAGGAAAGTGCCAGAGGGTAGATAATGATTACACTAGCTAGTTGGAATGCAATTTTCGTTTACCACACGTTTTCGCCGGTGGCAACTTGTTCCGTTCGGACAGGCCAGTATGTTGGCTTATTCATTATCCTGTTTCACGTCGACGCGCGCGCACCCACACACACACACATGAACAGACTCACGCACACATATTTTATGTCACGGCTCGTATCCTTCTTCGTCTGCTTTGTTCATACGTATGCTTATTTTAGACGGAGACATGTGTGTAAAAAGAATAGACTTCTTTTTAACTGGGACTTAACAGAAATCAACGAGCAAAGAATTGGTTGGTTATAATAACGCACACAGGAGACGGCAAGGATATTGATAACGCACAGCTTTATTCAATGATTTACTTTCTCAGTTCTCAAATAATATGAATACAAACTACAAAGTATGTATTACATACTTAGGTACCTATATAAAAAGCATGATTTTCATATTCGTTTATAATCGTGTCGCCCAAAGCAAGGCATTTTACTGCCACTGTTGTGCAGGGGGTTACATAGGAGGAAAGTTATGAGAAAGATTGACAGGTTACAGGGCGTGCCAGGAAGTGGGTAAGAGAAGGATGAGAATACTGATGAGAGTGGAGTAAACGGAAAAAGGAGCATGAGAGAGAGGATGCAAGTTAGGGAAATAGGAGATGACTATTGACTTTACATTTGAATTCTTGAAGATTGTAACTGTCGGGAAAGCAAGTAAACAGAAAGCAATTCCAGAGGCGGGAAGTGCGAGAAAAGAGTCTGTTAGAGTAGAATTTGCGTTTACAATTTATTGGTTTTACAGTAAAAGGGTGGGACTTAGTTGCTAATCTTGTCAGTCAGTTAAGTGCCATACGTGATACTCGCTTTGGGCGATCATGTCTCGAAAGAGACTTGACTGACTGGGCAGAAGATTATCCCGCAGTAGGTTGCCATTGCTTTCTCCAGAAGACTGGTTGCCAGCTAAGGCTATAGAACCCAATCTGTCCTGTTATTTAACCCATAACTGGAGGGAAGAGACGGATTAATACCTTTCCCAGTGGTATTTGTGCGTAAGTGAATGCAAGAAATTCAACTGGAATTCGAACTCGGCTCCCTGATTTCTCGTTTTAAAACATTTCTTAAAAGTTTGAAAAGTTTCGGGAAAATACCGAATGGAACGAATATATCATGTCCGATTAAATGAACCAATTTAGCTAATAAAAATGTATCATAATTAATAACTAATTGAGTTTTTCCTTTATATATATATATATATATATATATATATATATATATAAAGGAAAAACTCAATATATAATTATCCTACATTTTAAGCCCGACATTATGCCGTCATCAGGTGTATATTATGTTTTTCGATTTTAATTATTTTAAGTGTTAGCTTACCTTAAGTTAAGGTCGTTATAAATAGTAAATCGGGTGTGCGAATATTTTTATTTATTAAATGTATACTTTAGGTTAATACCGAAACCCAAAAATGGAATAGGATCCTAAAATCGTGAGAGGTGTGATATTATTAATTGCATGTTGAAGGGTGCGTCATTAGTTTGTTTTATGAGCGAAACGTTCGAATGGGTATTTCTTTAAAGAAACAAAAAAAAAATTAATTAAAAAAAATACACATAAATAGATACTTATTTACATCCACACACACACACACACACACACACACACACACACACACACACACACACACACACACATATATATATATATATATATATATATATCTGCAGGTTTCATTAAAAATGACAGACAATGTGTGATGGTTAAGTTTTTATGTAATTTTTTATGTGATTTTATGATTTCTTTCTTTTGAGGACATAAATTCTCCCAATGTTTTGTTTATCCGAGCGCTTTCGACTATACGTTTAGCAATTTTCGAGGATGGAAGTTATTTTACGTGTAACAGAATATAAGAATGTACTGCATAAAAGAGAGATTGGTGCTCAAATATACAATGTGTGCATATATATATATATATATATATATAATGTATGTGTCTGTATATATACATAATCTTATAATTTGATCTATAAAGTCAAGAGATAAAGAGATATGTATCAGTCAGTCAGTTAAGTGCCATCCGTGATACACGGTTGGATCATCATGTATCGAAAGAGACATGACTGACTGGGCAGAAGATTTTTCTGTAGTAGTTTGCTATTGCTTTCTGCAGTAGACTGATTGCCAGCCAAGGCTATAGAACCCAATTTGTCCTATTATTTAACCCATAACTGGAGGTAACAGACTGATTAATACCTTTTCCAAGGGTATTTGTGCCTAAGTGAATGCAAGGAATTCAACTGGAATTCGAACTTGGCACCCACGATTTGTCGTTCCGAGTCGATATTCACTACACCACAATGCACATCTTATAAATATTGAGACATATGTAAAGAGAGCTATAGTTGCAAAGAGAGAGGGCGTACGAGAGATTGCAAACAGAGAAGAAAAGCCATTATTATGTGAAGAGACTAGGGCGGAGTTGAAAAAGGAGAGTAAGGAGTCTTGAAAGGTGGGGTTCATAGTAGCAGGTAGGAAGTTAGTATGTGGGTGATTTAGTCAAGTTGTCGGTACTTGGAAGAGGTGCGGTGAAGGGTATGTAGTATGCCGCCGGCAGGACGTTGCTGTTGTTGTTGTTGTTGTTGTTGTTAGCAAAATTAGTAGGTGGATGAGACGGCGTGGTGCTGGTTGTTCAGTCACGCTCCACGGTTGATTCGTTGACGTCGTTAATCGGCTTCTGTTAACGTTTCTCGAGGACATCATTATATCAGCATCTGAAGAAGCGGCAGAGTGTGTCAAGGAGGGTGGGTGAAATCACTGTCGTGTACAGGCTATTAAAACAGCCGAGACAAATCGCACTTGGCTACGTACATCCCTTAATTTTTATCTAATCTTGCTTTTCCCACAGGACCACCGTGGTTGTGTATGTTGTGGTACAAGCACTACAGCAACCCCTAAAGCCTGAATCTTTTCCTTCACGCTTTCTTTTTCTTCTTACTCACTTCTATTCGGCTTCCATTCATTCCTTTCCCTACGCGACGAGGGAAAAGAATTTCAAAGAGATAACAAGTCGAGTTGTAACAAAAACGCAAACATTATTAAATATCAATAAAATCACAATTACAACGCCGACGATAACAACAATAACAATATAGAAAAAATATTAACATTAATAATCTTGATAATGTTATCAAGTTGTAAAATGGACGAACAGTTTCTAGTGGGGGATGATGAGGAAAATAATTTGAGGGGTACTCTAGAAAACTTAAGTATCCAAACGGCGATGATGAACCGTAAACTTCACGGTTGATTATGATGTTAATTGAGCGTTGTTAGCACTCTACTTAAATAAACTGGTCCACTCGTAAAAAATAGAGACATTTTCCGGGGAATATTTTTTGTAGATTAGAATTTATTCAACTTTCCTCAAACCACAACGTTTATAAATATTTTTTTATCATTTCAGAAGTGGAGTCCTGTTCATAATGTCGATACAGACATTGTAAAAGCGATCTTTCACTTTTTAAAGAATTGTCTGTACTTGGTTTTTATTTGCAAATGGCAAGTTTGAAACTGTGTTTACGTCATTAATATCTGTGTACATTTTTAAAATTATAATTTTTTTTAACTCTCTTTCCTGTTTTTTAACATAAAAGTAATCGGTTGTTTGAAATATATATATATATATATATATATATATATATATATATGTTCTCTCTGCATGTATATATACACACACACACACACACACACACACACACACACACAGAATGTATGAAAAAGTTGAAAAAGTTTTCGTGGGACACATTACGTTCTATAGGACTTCTATAGGATACAAATCCTATATCATCTAACAATTAACTGAAACGAAAAAATAAAAAATTCCACACTCGCAAAATCGGATCAAAACCACAGAAAAATATTTGGAAAAACCCAGACCAAGGTAAATTTCACAAGTCAGTGTGAAAAGTAAGTTTCAGGATTCTGATTGGATAGGAAATAGCAAATTGATCTATGACCCCAGTCAAATTTTCTTAACACCTAAGAAAATGGGTATGTGGTTTTGATCCAGACACATGAATAAATTTCACGATTTAACCACGTCTTCTGACCGGTCAAGTCAGTCACATGGGAGCAGAAATTAAAGACAACACGCAAGATGTAACAAAGGAAACTTCAGCAAGAACCGGACATACAGAGGTCGCGTCATACATTTGTTCTACCTCTCCTTCCAATTTTCCTTTCTTCGTCTTGACTCACACGCCGTCAAAAGAGCAACAACAAGATACTTCAACTGACTCCTAAAATCTAAAATCCAAAAACTAAAATCCTAAAAACTAAATTTCCTTTATTGCTTGATCTTCCTTTTCATTATCTCACCGGCCAAAAAAAGTGGGTAGAAACGGAACATTGCAGAAAGCAATGGCAACCTACTGCGGGATAATCATCTGCCCAGTCAGTCTTGTCTCTTTCGAGACATGATCGCCCAAGCGTGTATCACGTATGGCACTTAACTGACTGACTAAGATGGGGGAAGCTATATAGCCATGTCTTGTGTTCGAACGGCCCGGAGACAGCTGCATCTCTGCTCTGGTTAAAGTGGAAATCTGTGAGTTTTTATCAGATTTTTTTTCAGGAAAAGTAGGGTTTAGCTTCCTTTGATTGGTCAAATATTTCAGAAATCCACTGTATGGTACTCTACTAATTCGCTGAAAAACAGCATAGTATGAAGAAAAAAGGCCACGAACTTAATAAAAACGAAGGTTTTCGTCAAAATGTTTATGTTATTATTAAGAGGAAAGATCAAATATTCTATAATAATTTTTTTAATTGTTTAATTCTTTCTAACACGTTCGAAATTTTGGTAAAAAATATTGATTTGTTTTTCATCAGCGGGCAATCAAATTGTTACCAGAGCTTATGAATAATGAAATATTACGTAACTCATTTTTCCGATGAAAAAAAAAACAAACCACCCCACATTAATTAAGAAATTTTGCAAAGACCAAATAACTGTCGAATTTTAATGAAACTTTCAGGACTTATATACAAATAATTGAATTTTTTTAAAAAATTATTATTTTTAAAGAATTTCTTATAAAAAATATTTTTGTTTTTTCATCTATTACAGCCACCTCCACGTAAATTCATGAAATTTTAATTAAATTTTGCTTCGAGAATTTTTTTATTAGTTAAACTTAGGCGGATGTAAATAATCTATCATTTTTTTTTCAAACAGTTGGCCTTTTTTCAGAAAGTCTGCTCCGAATAGTAACATAAAAAAATGCAATAAAACTATGACATTATTTAATTAGTTAAATTTTTAACTGCATTATATATATATATATATATATATATATATATATATATATAGGAAAGAATATTAAAACGTTTTGAGCTTAAAAATGTGTTTTTTGACAGTATTTGTTTATTTCTACTATTATATTTTATATTTCAAACCGACCTCGGTCCTTCATCAGAAACAAATGATTTTAAAATTTGAATTAGTAACGTATTTCGCGAGATTTCGCGAGAGCGTCTGTGAAGAGTCTGTTTACACCACGTGACGAGTTTGTTTGCATCACGTGATGCGTTTGTGGAGAGAGTTTTTGTTTTTACATCAAGTGACGTTGAAAGCGACAGATTTTTAAAAAAATTATGTTTGTAAACGTAAACCTATCTTTAATAATACTTGTAAATTTGTTTTAGATAAAAATTTTTTTGAATGTATCTAAAAAAGTTTAGTTATTTGTAAAGATTCAAAGCAACTAAGTCCCTATTTATATATATATATATTAACGATACTTGGTTATAAGCAACCGACATAATGTTCAAAATAATTCATTACATATATATATATATATATATATATATATATATATATATATATATATATATACATATATATTAAGGACATTATACTCTAAAGAAAAACAAATTTCGATGAATAATGAATTTTTACAAGAATTGTTTTCATTTTTTTATTATCATAATTTTTACAAATTTCCGCAAACTTTTGTTGCGGTTAAGTTATTAGGTTATTAAATGAAAACTATATTTACTGATCAAAAATTGAAAAGTTTAATACACCAAGCCAATAAATTTTTTAAATAATTTTTAATTTCTTTTTTGTGTGCAGGAAGTTTTTTTAAATATGGTATTTTTTTTATGTTATATTAAAAGGTCACATGTTTTACGGCTTCTTTACCTTACAAGAAAAAATTGGACAACTTTTGTCAATTCTGGTCAACCATACTTAGCCAACATTTGACATCTGGCTTATCCATCATTCGCACCTTGCTTAAAGAGAGGGAGATATCATTGTACTTATAGTATTTATTTGCACCTCGGTAATTAAGAAATACTTTTATTCTAAATTTCATTCTATTAACAAGTAATACTTGCGTAAATCAGATTAATTTTACTTTAAATTTACTAATTTAAAAAAAATAACGTGTTACTGATGTATATTTTAGTTTTGCAAGATTTTTAAACCGAGAATTAACTTCTTTACAAATGTGTCGATCGTTCAAAAATTGCTGAAATTTTTTAAAAAATTATATTTCAATCGATATAATTTCTGTTTGAAATGCATCAGATTATTTTGTTTACTGAAAATAGTAAATTTAATCATTTAGCTATCAATTAAAGCTAAAATAAAAGTTTCAAGAAAAATTTTTCATTTTCAAAAATTCACTTGACAAATTATGTATCGAAAATGAGTGGAGGTAATGGACTCTTTGAGTTTGAGTTAAACCGAAACGATATGTGTAGTATCGTGGAACCTTTTCGGAATGTTTGTAAATATTGTCTGTTATTTGGTAGAAAATAAAGTATTTGGTTATTAGATTTTTGTTGGAAATAGAGCTTATTTTCTATAGGAGTACATATTGATTATTCTGACCTCGAAAGAGTAGTTTAACATTTGTCCAATGAAGAGAAAATACACAACAATGTCTTTCTCTTTGCAAAAGCTCGTTGGATAAAATTATCGACTTGCCGGTTTCGAGCCTATCGTATTTAACCAAACAAACGAGCGTAGCGATTATGAGTTGGCCACCAGCCCACGTAGAGTTTAGTATTTGGCATTGAATCTTTTTGGGGTTAGCATTCTGCGTTTGGACTCGTCAGCTTGGCACTTTGTCTCTTTTCAAGTAAATAGCTGGCAGCTTAGTTACCATGGACTTAGTAGTTGGCTACTGGATTTTTATGTGACCAGTAAATTAATTTGTTAGTAACTTTGTTATTAGTAATATGTTACTAATAATTTATTAGTATATTTTATGCTACTAATAACTTATTAATAATTTTTTAGGCTACTAACAACTTATTAGTAATTTTTATGTTACTAATAACTTACACTCCGGTTGGGTTGATTTTTGTGATCGCCCCACCGATATATAGGCGGCTCGGGTGCGCTATTTCTAAATGTGGGGTGAGCGCAAACGTTCACCCCGATCAGTCAGTTAAGTGCCATACGTGATACACGCTTGGGCGATCATGTCTCGAAATAGGCATGACTGACTGGGCAGAAGATTATCCCGCAGTAGGTTGCCATTGCTTTCTGCGGTAGATTGGTTGCCGACCAAGGCTATAGAACCCAATCTGCCCTGTTATTTAACCCACAAAACTGGAAGGAATAGACGGATTAATACATTTGCAAAGAATTCAGCTGGAATTCGAACTCGGCTCCCCGACTTCTCGTTCCGAGCCGATATCCAATGCACCACCCCGATAAACAACCCGAAAACAGATTTTGTTTTAAATTGTAAAAATTCTTTATAAGTACCTCGTATTTTATCAGCATTTACGAAATGTAAGCCCCTGATTTTTGGTAATTTAGCATTCTGGGGGTTGGATTTGTTGCGAGGCAAGCTAAACAAAGTTTGATTTAAAATTTACTAGCAGTATAGCCCGACGTTGCTCGGGTGTAATGAAAGCTTTAAAACTAATCCATGATACTGGAGCTCAGACTCTTTGAAGACTAAAAAGCAATAGTTGTTTCCAGTTAAAGCGAAATCGTAGACTGAAAGAAAAATAAATGGATGTAAGTCAAATTTTGATTTCCTGGAATCAATATAAAATTTTCTGCACTATTGTAAGAACTGCAACCTTGAAACTTCTGAATATCGTTTCTTAAGTCTTTGTCTATGAATGTATCAAATTTGATTAAAATTGGACCACTCCTTCTATGAATCGATTTTTTCGATTATTGATTTTCGATATTTATCGGAGGTACCTCGACACAAAACCTAGCTAAGAACATTCGCAGACGCTTATGGTACAACTGTGTAAATTTTCAAGAAAATCGGTTCAGACGTTTCGGAGTAACGGATACACACACACACACACACACACACACACACA
This sequence comes from Ascarosepion bandense, assembly GCA_037127315.1. Lineage (NCBI taxonomy): Eukaryota > Metazoa > Mollusca > Cephalopoda > Sepiida > Sepiidae > Ascarosepion > Ascarosepion bandense. Next base: position 2,049,286 of record JBBBDQ010001375.1, on the reverse strand, counting down.
CACAGACAAAGTTTCATTTATAAATAAGTTTAGATAGATAATTTCTTGTAGTGAAATAATATTTGCGATAAATAATTTTAGGTCCTTACGTATTATCGGGAGGACCTTTGTGGCCCGCTTATAACACTAAGGAACTGGAAAAATCAGGCTTTCATCACGTCAACGTCAACCACAAGTACAACTTTGTGGATTCGAACACCGGGGCTCATACGCAGACAGTGGAACGCCTATGGGGATCGACAAAGTGGCGAAACAAGAAGCACTGTGGCACTGCACGTCACCATTTGGAGTCGTATTTGGCCGAATTCATGTGGCGGAAGCATGTTGCCTGTACTGATGTCTTTGAGTCACTTTTGGAAGCAATTGCGACGTTCTGGCCTCCGGAATTACAAATGTAATGTTATTTTATTGTTTTAACCGTTTCAATAAATAATTTACTTTAATTTTTGAGTCGTTTTTTTAAAGGTCCTCCCGATAATACGTAAGCACCTAATTTTACATTATTTGGGGTGAATTAACAGTAAGAACCTTGCTCTTCGTTTGATTATTGAACATCCAACATGATTTGTGATTTGCGTCCGGATAAGAAGGGAACAACTGCAAATTTGAAATCACTGAAAAAATTTGTGATTTTAAAAGTTTTTAATTTATATTGAGTTTAAAGTAATACAAGAGCATTATGAATTTAAAAAATTGTTGTTTTAAATTCAGTTTTTATTCATTCATTACAGCAAAAGCGTGACACACGTAGGTACCTAGGTAGGTATTGTATTATATAAAGACTACGATTTGCTATGCTATTTACGGCGAGAATTGAAGGACCGATTGGATAAGATAAATAAAAATAAACAGATGAAAAGTATTTTTCTTAGTTGAAGAAAAATCAAGATGAAGGCAGCAAAGAAAGATTTGAAATTATTATTTAAATCACAAAAACACTATAAGTACAATAATACTATCTCTCTCTCTCCCTTTCTCTTTCTTTCTTTCTTTCTCTCTCTCTCTCTCTCTCTCTCTCTCTCTCTTTAATAAAAAATGATACATAATTTGTATTTTACAGTAATTCTTTTTTCGTTTTATATTTCCTGTTTGACATTTTCTTTCATTTATCATACGTGCTTGCGTGTACGTCGTTCGGTGTTCCTGTGTTTAGTCTTTTGTGTCTCTGTGTGCGTTCATATCTCTTTCTAAAGCGTGACACACGTAGGTACTACGGTATTAATATACAGATTTATTTTCTTCTAATTCTGCTTGGTTCACCCTTGGTTCATTAGTTAGCAAGTAAGTTATGCCCTGTCAGTACCTCATGAATAATGGACTATTCCGTTTTGATCACGTGGAAACACATATAAGAGACGCTAATAAGTTTAAGTAAGGAAAAAGGAAAAACGTCTTAGGCATTCGCCTGACTTTTCTATGACACTGTCAGCTCTCTGCCTTTGGGTACAGGGCGCTCTCTGCTTTTTTTTTTTTTTTTAATCATATCACCCCGAGCAAGGCGGTAACGCCACTGATGTGCAGGGGGCTACGTAACAGTGAAAAGATTGGAAAGGAGAAAGCCGGAAACCACATCCTAAACAGGGAACAAGGGATGAGCCTCTTAACCTGTTCAATAGACGTGGGTGGAGTGTGAACCGGGCGATAGATAGATCTATCTACTCCAATTGAAAAAAAAAGAAACCAAAGTGAGAAGATTGGAAAAGAGAAAGCCGGAAACCACATCCTAAACAGGGAACAAGGGATGAGCCTCTTAACCTGTTCAATAGACGTGGGTGGAGTATGAACCGGGCGCTTCCGAGCAGAGAGCACAAACCCAGTCGTGGTTCCGCCGAAGGGTAGAACCACGACTGGGGAAAAATAGACAGATTTTTTGGCCCGGCTATATGGCCGGGAATACCCACTATAAAATGACCATGTGTCACATCTGGCCTTGCGTGGGAAGGCTAGTAAATACAAAAAGAAAGAAAGAAGTGTTTAACGGCTGTTTCAGTGAAATAAGAAAAGTTATCAATAACAGGTCTACATTTGTACTGACTTACTCATTTAAATAACGACTAGGTTTTATATTCATAATTATTATTGAAATATTTTATTAAAGTTGTAAAGCACAAATAAGGTGATGGAGGAGTTTCGACGTATATTTTATTCTCGTCAAACGCGCCAAGAGCTTATTCAAACATTAACTTCAGAATTAAAATTCATAAGAAAATTCAAATAGGAAAACCGTTAAATTTTCACGGGTCTTTCCAGTTATCATAATTATAACAACTAATGCTACCGGTTTCGTTATTTAAACTTGAAGGAAAACTCTGAATTCCAAACCACAAGGAATACAGCAGGAAACCACTTTCTTATATTTTCCAAGAATGCATGACAATTCATAGATAATGAAGAACAGGAATTTGTGGAGAGTAATGATCGAGAAATCGGGGAGCCGAGTTCGAATTCCAGCTGAATTCATCATTGCATTCACATACGCGCAAATACCCTTGGGAAAGGTATTAATCCGTCTCTTCCTTCCAGTTATGGGTTAAATAACAGGACAGATTGGGTTCTATAGCCTTGGTCGGCAACCAGTCTACCACAGAAAGCAATGGTAACCTACTGCGGGATAATTTTCTGCCTAGTCAGTCATGTCTCTTTCGAGACATGATCGCCCAAGCGTGTATCACGCATGGCACTTAACTGACTGACTGGATGATCGCCCACATCATAAAAGGAGATTGTATCAAAAATAGAATTGAAATTTTTAGATGAAACATTTTCATTATTAGTAGTATTAACTTTGTACCATTTATAGCTGCTTTTTATCACAAGTGTAGGTAGCATCGATCATATTTGTTGAATTGGCCTTGTACCAAATATAACCGAACTTTTAAAAGATCAGAAGGTTGAACAAACATCAAAGGATAAAAAAACTCTACTTTTATAATAATGATGATGAGATTTCTTAATCAAAATATAACATCAATTTTGTTATTTATGAGAATTGTATTTAAATGTGAAAGTTCCTATTCAGGAGGAAATATTTTAGAAGAAAAATCTAGCTGATGGTTTTAATATGTACACGACAGTAGTAAACGTTTGTATGTTGATTCTTTGTTCCTCTCTTTCTTTTGTTGTTGAACAGTTGTGAGGAAGAAGTCAATTTGAAAGAGAGAGTGACAGAGTGAAATGTGTGTCGTGTGGTTTTCTTGACGTCTAAGCAGACGACCCTTAGCTCTATGTAAAGCTTTCTTTCGTTGCTGACGATACAAGGGAAAGACGGAGAATCAATAAATGTAGCCCGAAAGAGGAGGTGAGAGGTTAAGAAAATGCAGGTCACTCGGACTTGCGTCAGTGGACGATCCGTGGTCCTCAAAAGAGAAAAGACAAAATCACGTGTATTTAAGCATTATGACGACCAAAACTAGGATCAATTTTGAATATTATGGTCTTCTGTTTGGTCAATGAATAAGATGCTGTATCTAATTTTGTGCTCGGTGGCGTCTGCAAATGACAAAAATGCGTAACAAAAAGAGATTTTTTATTGGTTACTTCGTAAATATGTGTTTTTTTTTTTTCCTGAAAGGGTATCTCCTTCTTCATGTGCTGTATCCCTTCAGAACGTCGGCGATCATGAACTTCCACTTGCCCCTGTCTCTTATCGATCTCAATATTTTCCTATTGGTATCTCCGTCAAACCCTACTCTGCCATTTATTTTCTAAAAGCCTATCAAATATGTCTCACGTTGCTTTCCCTTAACTCTCTCTCTCCTTCTATCCATCCCGTGAGTATTAGATTCTCCAGGCACTCCTTCCTCATCACGTGTCCCATGAACCTCAGCTGTCTCTTCCTGATGTTAAGTATGAGTTTTCTTTTTATTTGCATCCTCTTCAACACCTCATCATAGCTCACGTACTTGGTCCAGAGTATCCTCAGAATCCTTTAAAGCATAGGTTCCCAACCTTTTTGCTGCAATTACCCCAAAATACAATTTAACTATTATCCATTACCCCAATGAACAAATACCCGTAATATAGGAAAATAAGCAATATTTTCATACATCAAAAGCAGACAAAGTTAATGGAAATTATTCAATACAATAGTACCAATCTATAATAATCAGAGGTATAGCAGCCGTAACCTAGCCGTGATTCTTTATGTGAGTGTTGAGCTTGTATTGCCTGTGCCAGTGTCAGTTTATTTATTCTTGGCTTTGCGACTGAAAGGGCTATTCGGGCGTCGTTTACCATGTTGAGTCTGCTATGCTTGTTGGTCTTCATTCCAAGGACACAGTGTGAAATTATAAGCTGATTGCCTCTTCCCAAACCAAACATCTATTACACACAAAATATGGGCTCGTTACCCCACTGGGGTAATTTACTCCGGGGTTGGGAACCATGGCATTAAAAGGTATAAGCGTGTGTAAAGTCGGATTTATTAAGCAATCAAATATCGCGAAATCCGACACAATGCAAAATCGAGAAATTCTTCTGGGGTTATCTGTTAATTTCTGAATTTTTCATGCTTCATCCTCAAGTAATTCTTTTCTATAAATTTGAAAATATGTCCTCAACTATAAAAAAAAAAAGAAAATGTCCTTTTAAATTAAATCCAGGAGAGTGACTCATTGTGCCTTCTCGGACTAATGTTTTCAGCTGACATGAAGTGGAAAAATTATATTAAGTCAATTGCTAGTTCTCCTGTTAGGAAAGCTTGTTCACTGTGTCATGTTAGACAATTTTTATTGCTTGCCAGAATATCTTACACACACACACACACACACACACACACACACACACACACACACACACACACACACACATATATATATATATATATATATAAACTAGCATCATAGCCCAGCGTTGCCCGTGCAACTCAGAACATTTTAGTAGTAGGACTGGGTTATATAAAAAATTGTTGTTTAAAAATTGTTTAAAAATTCCATTAAAAAATCTATTTTTTTTTGTTTTGCGTAAACGTGATTTGATGTTTTGTTTGGCACAATTTTTGATTATTACATTTGTTGATATTACGATACATTTCAGAGCAGATATGGTTATTACGATAAATCGAAAATTGTGTTATAGGCTTAATTTGGCTTCGTTTAGACTGATCGACGTTCGTGGTCGAGAGGTCTAAGCTCAATTGGTGGCTTCCCCTATGTTAATAGGGGTCGCAGGTTCGAATCCTGCCGAATGATACTCATTTTCGTAACAAAAATTTATCGTAAATAATCATTCCGGTAGAAATAAATACATAATATTGTTTGATTATAAACAGAATATCAACTTAAATCAATCAAAAATAATATGCAAACAAATCATTTTATATATATATATATCCGCAGACAGATCTGTTTCCCTGTATCACAGCTCATCAGTACGGTTAGACAGCCGATTGCTTTTTAGCCAGAATTGAAACCCGACCGAATTGACGTCACTCAGCAATTTTACCTCTGAGCTATGGGCACTCGGTAGAAGGAGGCAGACTTTTTAGCATGTATATTATCATTATACACGCACAATGTGTGTATATATATATATATATATATATATATATATATATATATAAAAGTCTACTGTTCGCCCTTTCTTTGAATATTGCTGCCACATCTGGTCTGGTACTTCTGTTATATATCTAGAGTCTTAATAAAATCCAAAGAAAAACCTGCAATGTTATTGGTCCTAACCTGATATCTCAGATTCAGTCACAGGAGGTTTGCACAGGCGCAGGATTATAATGATAAACATTTCTGTTTTATTGCCGTCATTCTCTCATCTCAGCTCATCGATAAAATGAATAAAACCAATCAGTTTCCTATTTAGTTATCTATTTTACAAACTGCATGCGCATGCAAGTGATCAGTGCTTAACCGTATTAAAAGTTCAAGTTGCCATGCCTATCTTAAAACTGATCGACATTCAAAACGGCCGGAAAATTACTAGCTCTAAATTTCACGAGTAATTGATTTTTTTTTTTTAAGTGGGTGGGGTGAATGTATCAGGACGTAGAGCTGTGTGGGTGGAAAGAAAGTTTCAGAAACATTTCCCTTGTGCTTCCTTTCCCATTTACTAAAAGAAAAAAAATCATGAAGTCTTTGGCATTAATCAGAAAGAACCGATTACTTATATATATGTGAGTGTGGAGAATGAGTGCTTGGGGGTATTTTATTTGATTGAAATGAATGAATTAATAAATAAACTACACATAAACTACTTAATGAGGTCTGCTTAAAGAAACATTAGGCATCAGGTGGAGAAGCAAAAGCGCTCACAACTGTAATTTTGTCTAGCTAATAATTTTTATAGCCAATTATTGCTGGAACGTCTCCACTTAAATCTCGATGATTATCTATCAATATGTCTGTCTCTCGCACTATATATATATATATATATATATATATATATATATATATATATATAGAGAGAGAGAGAGAGAGAGATAGAGAGAGAGAGAGGGAGAGATTATTTTGATTACGGGTAATCATTATTTTTTCTTTTTTTACCTCATATATCAATATTTTACATATATACATATATACGTATAATATACATATACATACATACATACATACATATATATATATATATATATATATATATAAATACGTATGATATACGTATATATATATATATATATATATATATATATTTATATAATTTACATGAAAATCGATTGAGCACCTTTCATTTTGCAAATGTCTCGTTTTTCATCTTCATTAAACATGGATACATTTGCAACAGTTGCTTGTCGTTGCTTTTCCCTACGTTTAATCTACCATTTATGTCCTTTTATAAGCACATTAGGGCAAGTTGATTTTGGAATTGTGGTATTGCACCCAATTTAAAATTTGGGGTCTCCCATGATAAATAATGACAAAAAATATTATTTTCCAAATCGTTACCGTTTTTTAGAAAACTAGTTTTAAAATTACGTTTACATTCAAAATCTTAGCGTTGGAATTCCATTCTGGTGATCATTGAAAGCCTCATAGCTGTTTTATAAATTTATAATTTACTAAAGCTTTAAAACTTGTATATAGATAAGATGCATGCCATTAGTACATTATTACTAAATCAATGTGCCATCAAATAAAACCTTCATTTACTTCAAAAGAAAATTACGCTGACCAATTTAGCTGTATAATGTATATGTTATATAGTGCTGTAGTTTTAGTGTGATTTTCAATAAACAAAGCAAATTTAAAACATTCTGTCTTATAATGTGCTCAGCAGCATTAAGATGTTATATACACTTTTAACTATTTTTTGTTTTTATTACTTATGATCTAACAAATCTTTTTCATTGAGTAACCTTTTTTGTAATTTTTATAATTATTTTCGTAATTTTTTATAATTATTTTAGTAATTTTTAGAATTATTTTTAGAATTATTTCACACAGACTTTACTTACCAAACACAAAAAGTAGCATATTTTTTGTGTTGATTCATAATTAGAATTCTGGCTTGAATATATTCTCCATTCAATGCATCTAACACAAAGTTATTAAATTTATTCGGATTCATTCTTGTAAGCAGTAACCTGCAGAAATTTGGTATTTCTGTCTCCTTTTCAGACAATCTTTTAAAAAAGTGCTCAAAAATTAGTGAAAGATATTAATCTTTTTGGTTTCAGTACTTATCATACAAATTTCCAGCGTTTAAATAAAGTGCAATGTTGATTTTAAAAAAAAACATGAAAAATCAATTTTGGATTACATCAAAACAAAAGATAAGATCTGTGTCAAAAACTCGTCTACAGCCATAGTCATAAAGCTAGAAAACCTCTTTTTACGTGCTGTGTCCCTTTAGAGTATTGGCGATTGTATCTCTTCACATCTTCCCGTCCTTTATAGCATTTCCAACACGGAAAATGCTATATTACACAGTTTATTCTACCCGTTTAAGAAACATATCAGAGTAGATCAATAAGTCACGTATTTATTATCTACATTTTGATGTAAAATATTCGCTGTATAATATTTACACTCTTTACATTGTTCGGGCTGCCTTCCTCATCTTTACTGTCACATTCACGACGTTTCTGCCGTTGTAATCTCCGCTCTTTTTCAGGTGATATTTGTTGGAATTTCGAACTGAACGCTTTATTTAGTCCACGGGAGTAGACTGAGGAAGACCAGAGCGTACAACGATCGAAACGTCGTAGATGTGACAGTAAAGATGAAGACAATAGTCTGAACAATGTAAATAGTGTAAATAGTTACAATACCTCATCTCAGGAATATAAACAAATGTTTGCTGTATAATAGTTCCTTATTGTATGAACGTATTTTAACCGAATCTATTTTTTGTATATTTTCAGGGATAACATCCACGTTTTTCAATGGGAGAAATTTTACAAAATTGGATGCCCGTTTTACTAGTCGTCGTTAGACCATGTTTGTGTCATCACTATGCTTGTTGCTGTCTGCCTTTCAAGTCACTCTTGGCGTAGACTTTACTTACTATGTCCAAGAGGGCCAGAATCCCGGAACCTACGTAGGAGACATCGCCGCCGATACCCACTTGCTAGACAGAATCTCACCCCAAGACCGAAAGTTGATCCGCTTCAGTCAAATAAAACATGCCATCCCAACCGCTGCCCAATTGTTCCGCGTTTCCAGAAGCACTGGTAAGCTGTACACAGCGCAGACGCTAGACGCTGAAGCCATCTGCATACGCAGTGAGGAATGCTACAAAATGGTAGATGTCGCCGTGCGGAAAGGTGAATCCTTTATAACAATCCTAGAGATCAAGGTTATGGTGAAAGACGTCAATGACCACCAGCCGCTATTTCCTGACAAACAAGTCTTTATCCAGTTCTCTGAAGATGACAGAAAGGGAGCAAAGCGATCGATTCCAAATGCAGTTGACCAGGACGCCGGAGTTGGTAATTCGCAGATTACATACGAATTGAAGAAAAATAAAGAGGAACCATTCACATTGTCCGTCGCGAAAAACCTCGATGGTACATCCAAGCTCAGTATCACGTTGGAAGACATGTTGGACCGCGAAGTGAAAGACTCGTACGTGATTCAAGTGATTGCCAAAGACAGGGGCACTCCGCCAAAACAAAGCGTATTGGATGTGCATATTTCTGTGACAGATGTTAACGACAACCCGCCTATCTTCTCGCAGAATGTCTACAATGTATCCATCAAATACGAACATGATAAAGCCTTGCCCATCACTATTTTATCCGCTACTGACTCTGATCTAAATCAGAACCGTAAAATTTCCTTCCATTTCAGTTCGCAGACTTCGAGTATTGCTAGAACGCTCTTCGAATTGAATATCGAAACAGGAGAAATATTTCTACGCAAGAAAATAACATTCGGTCAAAAGCTGACCTACAAGCTGTACGTCCAAGCCACAGACAGAGGTAGTCCTCCTCTGAGTTCGACTGCAATGGTGATTGTTAACGTAATCAATCAACAAAACACGCCACCCAGCATTGACGTCAGCTTCGTTTCTGAATCGACAGGGAACACGGCTTCCATTTCCGAAGACATCGAAGTGGGCAGTTTTATCGCCTATGTAAAAGTAACTGATAATGATGTTGGTCAAAACGGAGAGGTCAGTTGTTACCTACAACACCAGAAATTCCAACTACAGACCTTAGGAACGAAGAAATATAAAGTTATAATCAAGAACCCATTGGATAGAGAGGTTCAAGATCACCATGACATCACGATCAGTTGTCAAGACAAGGGAATGCCACCTTTGCACAGTGAAAGCAAATTTTCAATTAAAGTGTTAGACGTCAATGATGTTCGGCCACAGTTCACTGAACGGACGCTAAAATTTTCTATTTACGAAAATCAGAGATCTAAGTTCCCCGTTGGTTACATCAATGCCACAGATCCAGACTTGGGACTTTCGGGTCAGTTGTCGTATTCGTTATTGGATGACAAGAAACATTTTCTACCATTCCAAATCTCAAACGACGGGTTAATATCAACTCTGGTCTCGTTGGATCATGAATTCCAAAGCGTTTACAATTTCAAAGTTCTGGTTCGAGACAATGGCTCACCGTCTTTTAACAACACTGTCAATGTAATTGTTGAAGTAAGAGACCGAAATGACAACGCTCCACACTTCATCTTCCCCAGCATCAATCCCTTCACTCTTGAGGTCATCTATTACGCTCACCACACCAAGAACATCACTGTTCTAAAGGCTACTGATAAAGACAGCCGGGAGAATTCGTTTCTCAAATACGAAATGACCTCAGGTAACGAGAAAAAGATGTTTTTCTTAAATCGCTATTCAGGTCTATTAACGTTTGCCCGTGAACTCACCCAACAGGACGCTGGGACCTACTATTTTTGTTTAATTGTCAAGGATAACGGAATTCCAGTCCTGTCGGCCACGACAAATCTAACTATTGTGTTAACTGTGAGTAATAAGACTTACGAAATGCTTAATGGTGGTAACGGTCAAGGCGATGAGAAGGTTCATATGTTTCTGATGATCGCCATTGTGCTAGTGTCTATGACTGTATCTGTGCCCATCACAGCAGCTATGGCCATTTGCTTTGTGCGATGCAGAAACTCTAGAAATGCTAACACCAACTCCTGCAAAAAGCACATCAGTGAACAGAAGCACCTGATGTGTACCTCCCACCTGGACTCCTCATGGGCTGAAGTCCCTGGTGACCGGACCACCGAATTTGACACGACAATTCGAAGCGGCAGTCATCAGATAAAATCGAGGCGAGGGATATATCCCGGGGACCAGCTGGATAAAAGTCGAAAGAGTACGGCTTCGGGTAGCTCTAGAACGCTCAAAGATAAGGAAGTCGTTTATCAGGTGAGTGCTTTTCTTTTTTGGTGAAGTGTAGCAACAACCGGATGAGGAGAAGGAAGAAGTTTTATAAAGAAGACGCGGTGTAAAAAGAAATTTATTCGATTCTCTCCTGTGATGGATGAGTTAAATTGTTTTCCCGTCGACTGTTTTATCTGTAAATTGAATGGCTCTTCTTCGTCACGTCGGGAGGGAAGGAAGAGGGACGCTATTTTATTAAAATCAGCTCGTTGTCGGCTTTCCACTTCTATTTTCTATATTTCTTATTCACCAACCCACCGTAAAACTCGCTCATCAACCAATTAGAAATCTTTATTTCTTTACCGATGTCTTTTTTTTCTTCCAGTGATAAACAATTTCATTTATATATTTTCGTTCATCTATTTTCACTGGTATTTTCTCTTTCCGACTTTTATTAATCCCATTGTCTTTTCTCTTTTTCTAAAACCTCAAGGATATTCCGGTGCATAAACTAAATATGAACTGAACAAAAATGATAATTGCTCTATAATTCAAGTCACTAAAACGATGGCTTAAACATTTTTATCTTCATTTTCCTCCGTATTTTTTTCCTTTTCTTTTTTACCTTTCATTGCCGGAAAATCGATGCACATAAAAATAGAAAGAGAAATTCGTTCAAATACCTTTTCATCAAAAAATAAAAATAAATACCTGATGACTTATTATTTTTCAGTAAATATTTACCATTCCTCATATTATGCATCACCTTTGTTTGTAAATTTTTAGCTATGATATTCATAATAACTTGTTTCAACCCGTGTAAATTTCACTGTTTTCGTATTTCAAATATTCTTCTGAAACTTAATTCTTAAGTTAATGATTAAGTAAGATCGTAGCGAGTTTTACGACATTGAAATATCTGTAGAAATGCCCCTGTCATATCGTCAAATCTTTTTGAGTTTAACTTTAACAAAATATTACAACAAGAATCATAAATATGAATGCTGGTCGTTATTTAAAAAAGTAAGGGAGTACAAATAAAAAGATCTGAAATTGACAACTTTTTCATTTCACTGAAACAGACGTTAAACACTTCTATCTTCCTGTCTTTCTTCCCTTAATTTCTTTTCTCACTAAAACAAAGTAGTTTCTTTCCCTCTCTTTCCACGAAATCAAAGCAGACTAGCCCATTATTTACAAGACGTAGCGGTCGTGCGAACTAACGAAGCGGGTAACAAGCACAATTATAATAGGATAAGTAGAACTGAAATATAAATATTTAGAAATTAATTTTGAATCGGAAAATCTGCGCAATATTATTATAGTTTCTGTTTAAGCTATTGCATTATAATTTTTTCATTCATAGGTTTAGAAGTAATAGTATAGTTCATAATGGGAAAAGAATTATTTCAGCTGCTTCTACAAATATCATTCCATGAAGAATTTGGACTCACGTGAGCCACCTTGTCCCTCCAGCTCTCGCAGTCTTGACAGAGAGGATGGTGAGGTCATAAACTCTTAGCTTGGTGCGTCGGGACCGAACCGGTATATAACTCTGGTAGGGTAGTCATCAAGTAATCAGAGGACGTAATCATTCCAGCGAAGACGGCGCTAGGCGATGTTAGTAGAGGTTGTTCGGCTAGCTGGTCCTCACAAAATCGGTGCACACCCTCGATGGTCCCGAGAGCACAGGAATCATAACCGTCAACGCGAGAGGGGAGGGTCTTGCTGCCAATCTAGTTTTGCACTTAAATCTGTAAAGTCTATGTGCTATAGAGGAAAGTTCATCAGAATAATTACTATGAAAGTATTCATAGAAAAGGTACAGTGAAGCCACGTTACGGGGTGGGATGTTTACTGTCTATTTGTCAAAGCGGATATTTTTTTTAATCATTTCATCCCAAGCAAGGCATTCCACTACCACTATTGCGCATGGGGCTACATAGGGGACGGTAAAGAGAAGGAGTGGTTAGACACAGGAAATGTCAGGAGGAAGGTGATAGATGGGTAAGGATACCGAGGATGAGGGTTGGGCAGATGGGAAGAGTGTTTGAAAGAATGGTAGGAGGTGCCTATTGACCTTACATTTAAACTCCTGGAGGTTATAGCCGTCGGGGAAGCAAGCATGCGGAAGGGAATTCCACAGTCGGGAAGTGCGAGAAAAGAAACTGTTGGAGTAGAAGTTGCGGTTGCTTTTTATCGGTTTCACTGTAAAAGGGTGGGATCTAGTTGCTAATCTAGTATCTCGTGCAAATTCGTATCTAGGGGACACCAGTGATCTAAGTTCATCGGAGCAGAAGCCGTGAAAGTATTTATAGAAGAGACACAGAGAAGCCACGTCGCGCCAGTGGGAGAGAAACTGCAGGCGGTCTGCCAAGTCGGTATCTATTACATGACAAACCCTCCTCTGTATCTTATCGAGAAGCCCGAGGAGAATAGCAGGGGCACCCGACCAGATATGGCAGCAGTATTCAATGCACGGGCGAATGGTAGATTTATATATGCGCAGGATAGATTTAGACGGAAAAAACTTCCGGGCCCTGCACAGAGAACCGACTTTCATAGCAGCGGATTTAGCAATGGATTCGATATAGTCATTCCATTTGAGGTCCGCTGAAAGTGTGTGACCAAGGAGGCGTAGTGTTTTACTCTCTGGGAGGCAAGCCTGGTCCATGCTAATCTAGCAAAACTATCAAGGTACACAGCTCTTATCTCCATCGGACATTCCAAATATCGTCATACTTAAAATCAATCGTAGGGTAGAGGACTCCTAGCTTGTCGCGACTCCTCCATAGTGATCTCCAGATGTCTCTCATGACACCTACAGTCAGCTTACGTCGTTTGTATCTTTAATAGGTTACGAAACAACTTACCGATAGTTGGTTCGATCCTCACTAGCTACTTTGCAATACATCTAATGTTTAATTTTAAGCAACTAAAGACTTATATATGAAGGTAATGCGAAATTTTTCAGCAACTAAAGAACGATATACGAAGGATATTTCTATTTATTTCCAAGAAAACTATAGAAGATAGAAGAGAACAAAAACACAATTGGATAAATAACAGTTCACAATTATCTAAGTTTGCAAATATCCACTGTTTGGTCTCCGTAAACGTTTTGCAAATGTTGATGAATGGAGATGGGTGCATTTTTTTTTTCTCGCAAGGTCGAATTCAGTGACACAAAATTTTGTCCTTTTTCCAGACAGTCGCACAGTTGCTATCTGCAGCAAGACCAAAAAATGAGGGAGTATTGGTAAAACCTCTACTGCCATCCGTCTCTGACATCACAAGCTAGCATAATAAAGTAGATAGTATTACTTTCGCGGTGACTCTCATATATTACTATAGATATATAATCATCATTTTACGCTTGAAATGGTTGGATGCAACCGCAAATTCTATGCTAACAGTTTCTTCTTTAAAACGTCTCGCTTGTGGAAATGTGTTTTGCTTTCTTACTTTCCAATCAACTTCGATCTTCAAAGATTTAAATGTAATGTCTTCTTAATTCTTGTTCTTTAATTGTTATTTCATTTGCAGAAGTTTCTTCTGGCTTTTTGCTTTCCAATCAACTTTGATGTTCAAAAATATAAATGCAATGCCAATTGTTATCTTCCGTTTACTGAATTCTTGTTCTTTTATTGTCCTTTATCCTTAATAGTATAATTTTCTCATATTCTCAGGTCCAGTAACCCCTTGCGTCTTCGTGGCCCTATTGCCTCGCTTGGAGTGTAATTAGTAAAAGAAATACGTATAAATAATCTTATGAACTAGAGCTACATAATCACAAACAAAAAATAACGAAAACCTAATCACTTGAAAACTTCCAGCAGCAACAGAATTTAAAATACGTAGCCCATATAACTAGAAATTAAAATTCTTCTTTGTCTTTAATAGTTTTTTTTCTTATATTCTCTCGCACTCAGTAAAACCTTGTGTATTAGTGACTTTATTGCCTTGCTTCGGGTGAAATTAATTAAAAAAAAAGAGATTGATTTTAAGGTTAAAGTGTGACATTTTTTGAAATCTCCGATGTAAATAAGAGTTATGTACCTTGATAGTTGTGCTAGCTATTAGTATATCCGCTATGACAAATAGACAGTAAACATCCCACCACCCCGTAATGTGACTTCCCTGTGACTTTTCTATAAATACTTTCATAGTAATTATTATGAAATTTCCTCTATGGTACATAGGCTTTCCAAATCATTTTACAGTTGAAATGGCTAGATGTGACCGTAAGTTCTATGATAATAGCTTCTTTTATTATATTTCTCACTTGTGGAACTCTCTTCCGGCTTCTTGCTTCCCAGTCAACTTTGATCTTCAAAAATGTAAATGCAGTATCAATCGTTATCTTCTTTCTTTCTTAATTCCTCTTCTTTTATTGTTCTCTCACCTTAATAATGTGTTTTTCTTATATTCGCTCACGTTTGTGTCTTAGTGGTTTTATTGCCTTGCTTGAGGTGAAATGATTTTTAACAGTAAGACGACTAGGAGATTCGTTTACTTATAAAATACCCAAGGTTGTGAATGTATATATATCAGAAGTTCAGACTTTGCTTTCCTATGAGCCTCGAATTTTAGACACATCGCATATTATTGAATTTGACAATAAGTTTTCAGCCGAATTACTCATTAGCTGTGTCATATACATTTTCTGGATTAATGGAAAAAAAAACAAAAAACAAAAAACAAACAAAAAATACTTCGTTCCAGTCAATAATGTAAAATATTTGCTAGATGCATAATGACACATAAAATTGGATCAGTTTTCACAAAGTGGAATAATTTGGAGACTTCCTATTTACCGTTTGTTTGTTCGGAATATGAACTTAGTTGAGTCAGACAATGATTTCTGAGCCCCCTTTAATCTTCAAATTGTTAGCATGACTCTTGGCTGATCTTGCATGATAACGCTGAACTTAACAAACAGTACAAAAACCTGACATGTCTTGTTTTGCAAACATATATATGAATTGAGATCAAATATAGACCAAATATGGATTGAAATCTGATAATGATAGGATAAAGAACAATTAAGAAATGTTTATGAATAAAATGTTTCACTTTTATGAAAGTTTCATCAGAGAATGAAATATGGAGAAGGAAAAGAACATTCCACTATTTTTGATTTATGTGGTATTTGTTTTTCAAAGATTAAGCATGTTTAGGTACCTCCACACATTTTCGATACCTAACTTTTAAATTGAAATTTTTAAAATTAAAAAGTTTTCTTGAAACTTCTATTTTAGTTTTAATTGAAAGCTAAATTATTAAATTTACTATTTCTAGTAAGCAAAATGCTCTGTTGCATTTCAAACAAAAATTATGTTGATTAAAATGTAAAATTTTGAGATTTGTTTTCAATTTTTCAGCCATTTTTGAGCGATCGACACATTTGTCAGCAAAAGTTAATTCTCGGTTTTTAAAATATGCAAAGCTAAAATATTAGCATGTTTAAAGTTAAATTAATCTTATTTACACGAATATTACTTATTTATAGCATGAAATTTAGAATAAAACTATTTCTTAAATACAGAGTGTTGATTTTTCTGACCTTTCCCCGTATGATTTGACATATGATGACAGCCAGACAGATACGAGATAAGTGCATGGCGACCAGAATTGATAAAATTGTCCAATTGTTTTCTTATAAGAGGAAGAAACCGTGAAATACGTGACCTTTTAATGTACACACAGAAATTACCATACAAAATCCCTCAAATACACAACAAAAATTTACATTATTTAAAAAATACGAAGACTTGACGATTTGCAATAAAATTTTCAATTTTCAATTTGTAAATATAGTTTTCACTTAATAACACCAATAAAACTTTGAAGTATTTTAAAAATATTTTTAAAACTTTATAAATCATAATTTTAAAAAATGAAAAGAATTATTAATAAAAAAAAATTACTTCAAACTATAATGTATTTAATATTAAATAATGTCATAGTTTTATTTATTTTTTTATCATACTATTCGGAGCATATACTTGGAAATAAAGGCCAAATGTTTGAAATAAATAATAGATGATTTACATTTCCCAATAAAAATATGTTTAACTAATAAAATCAATTTTCCAAACAAAATTTAATTTCTTAAAATTTCATGAATTTACATGGAGGGGTGTAACAGATGTAAAATTACATATTTTTACCAAGATTTTTTTAAACAATAATTTCAAAACATTTAATTCATTTGTGAATAAGTCCTGAAAGTTTCATTAAAATCCAATAATTATTTGATTTTTGCAAGAATCTCTAAATTAATGTGCTTTTCACCGAAAAAAAAACTGGGTTTTGTAATATTACAATTACGTTATCCATTGTAACTATTCTTGTAACTATTTAGTTACCCGTTAACGAAATTCTTGTAATTCATTGAAATTCATTGTAACTATTCTTGTAACTATTTAGTTACCCGTTAACGAAATTCTATTCTTGTAACTATTTAGTTACCCGTTAACGAAAATCAAAACAACATTTTTTACGAAAAATTTCAAACGTGTTAAAAAGGATTAAAAAAAAAAGATTTTAAATAATTAAAAAGTATTTTGATCTTTCGTCTTAATTTCAAAACATTTTGATGGAAAAATTTCGTTTTTATTAAGTTTGAAGCCTTTTTATTTCATACTCTGATGTTTTTTTAGTGATTTAGTTGAGTTACCTACTTTAAATACACACCAAATTTGCATAAACTTTATCAGTAACAGTTAAAAAGCAAAAACGACATAGAGGGAAAGTAGTGTAAAAAAATTAGGACCATCTTTATTTCTGCAATGAAAATTACAACTTTCTACAAAGTAACTTTTTTTGCTTTTTTGTTGGCAAACCTTTCAATGGGATAGTCAAAAATTATTTAATCTGTCAGTTGTTACTCTATAGAGAGTAGACCAATATATACGCCATTGTTTAAGTTACTCGAAATTGAAAAGCGAAAACAACGTATAGGGAAAATAGTGTAAAAAATTAGCACCATCTGCAATGAAAATTACAACTTTCTACAAAGTAACTTTTCTTGCTTTTTTGTTGGCAAATCTTTCAATGGGATAGTCAAAAATTATTTAATCTGTCAGTTGTTACTCTATAGAGAGTAGACTAATATCACTCAATAGACAGTAGATAGGCCGATATATATGCCATTGTTTAAGTTACTCGAAATTGAAAAAAAAAAGATAATTAAACTACAAGTAACGTCATTAAAACTACTTTTATTTCAATACAGCTACTTTTTTAGCTGTATTGAAAAATAGCTGTTTTTAAATCCCTTTTAACAACTGACAGATTAGTCATTCCACTTGAGGTCCGCTGAGAGTGACTTATAGCCTACAAACACAACCGTACCGCCTCCATAAAAGTGCAGCCAGGACCAGAAAACCGCCACTCTTCCCCACTTTAACTACTCAGGACCAATAACATTGCAGATTCTGCTTTGGATTTTATCAAAAATATGTAAATATATAGCAGATGTACCAACTAGTGTTTCGTCGCTCATCGATTAAATGTTTATTTCGTGTTTATAACTGTCTAATTTAATGATTGAACAAGAGATAGAGGGAAGTTATAAGCTCAATATTTAACTACAGCAATTATTTTTTTTTTATCTGAAATGACGATGAATTAACCTCTCTCCCAGCCGATAGTTTTCGAAATTCATGTTGTCTCAACATTGATTTTTACTAAGTTTACTTTCGGCCAACGAAAATTCTAATGAGTGTAAGAATGGAGGAGTAAGACCAATCTCCCAAGAAAAAGGATGGCCTGACTACCTGCTTTGAAAATCAGCATTCACTATTTTTGACCTTTAAGTGACCTCTGATATCGATGGGAAAATCCGCATCTATTTCAGTGATGAAATAACTATGAAAATGGATAAATAGTTCCGAAACTAAGGATATTGGGACCTGAATTTTTCACTAATGTTCAATCATTGTAATTAATACACACCACTGTATCAAGTGCATTGACAATGAAGAAGGCACTACTTGCTTTGTAACATAACTTTTTTCTTTTCATTAAGAGGCTAAAGACTTACTGATTTACCTATGGACACGCCGTATTTAGCGTCCAAAATATTCCTCACACGTATATTTAAAAATTGCCCATTGTTTTAATACACATCTATTAATACGCATACACACATATATTAACGTTACTGTTCAACATACACCTAAACAGACAAGCGTTTCTACACATGCATACACTATTATACACAACATATTCTACGCACATACATTTAAAAATAATTATTTGTCTATTGTTTTTATAGACGTGACACATATTTGACCAATAGGAACTAACCTCAAATCACAACAAACCAGTATACTGTTATTTTTTTTACTTTTCTCTCGGCCCCTGAAGAAGCTTTAACAAAAGGGAAACATGTTAGATTGAGATACATTTTCTATTTTGTTCTTTAACTTTATTCTATTACCTGTATATATTACTTTAATTTTATATCAGATCAGATGCAATTTAAATCAACTTGATTGATATATTGTTGGCTTGGGAGTTAAATGACTTGTCCAAAAATAATGATGTCTACCTATATATAAGGCTGAGTCGTAAGTAATTAGGGAACCAATTATAATAACGAAAGTGTCACCCGAACTACTAATCATATGTGGCAGTTAATAATAAATGTGGAGCATACTAACATATGACAATGATCTACGCAAGAGACGGTGAATTGGCAAGGGTAAAATTCCACAATTAACCCCAAAAATCTTCACAATTTTTTTTTTAATCATGTCACCCCAAGCAAGGCCACTATAGCGCAGGGGGTTACACAGGGCGATAGACGAGTTAGGATGTACATAGAGAGAGAGTTGGAGAGAATGGGTGTGGGTTAGTGTCTATTGACCTTACATTTAAACTCCTGGTGGTTATAGCCGTCGGGGAAGCAAGCATGCGGAAGGGAATTCCACAGGCGGGAAGTGCGAGAAAAGAAGCTGTTGGAGTAGAAATTGCGGTTACATTTCATCGGTTTCACTGTAAAAGGGTGGGACCTAGTTGCCAATCTAGTATCTCGTGCAAACTCACACCTAGGGGGCACCAGTCATTTAAGTTCATCAGAGCAGAAGCCATGAAAGTATTTATAGAAGAGGCACAGGGAAGCCACGTCACGCCGGTGAGAGAGTGACTGCAGGCGGTCAGCTAAGTCAGTCTCAATCACATTACAGATTCTTCGCTGTATTTTGTCAAGAAACCCGAGGAGAATAGCAGGGGCACCCGACCAGATGTGGCAACAGTATTCAAAACACGGACGGATGGTAGATTTGTATATGTGCAGGATAGATTCAAACGGAAAGAATTTCCGGGCCCTGCACAGAGAACCGACGTTCATAGCAGCGGATTTAGCAATGGATTCGACGTAGTCATTCCACTTGAGGTCCGCTGAGAGTGTCAGGCCAATCAGGCGTAGTGTTTTACTCTCTGGGAGGCATGCCTGTTCCATGGTAATGGGAGGGAAGTGCGGTTGTCTGTGGTGGTTAATTGACAGCAGCTTCGTTTTGGAAGAATTGAATTTTACGAGCCATTTCCTACCCCAATCCACCACGGATTGGATGTCCTTTTCAAGTTCAGCCACGAGGTTCGCCTTGTCATCAACACCAGATTTTTGATCGAGGCGAGCGTATACTGTGATATCATGCGGTTGGAGAGGAATGACTGGATTAAGTCCAACAAAAGTCCAGTAATGCCGTAGCTTCGCAGTTTCCGTAGAAGGCCGGTATGCTATACTCTGTCGAATGCTTTAAAGATATCCAGGGCGACAGTTCGGGCTTCACCATTCTTGTCGAGAACCTGGTATATATACTCGGTGATGGTCGTTAGCATATCAGCAGTAGACCCGGTGAAGCGGAAGCCATACTGTTTGTCCGAGAGGAGCCCGTGGGCTGTGAGATGTTAAAAGACCTCGGCATTGATAATGGCTTCGAACACTTTGCCGAAGATCGGAAGAAGGCTGATAGGGCGGTAATTTGCGGGGTCCGAGGGTTCACCAGTGTTCTTGAATATTGGAACCACAGAAGAAGACTTCCAACAGGCAGGAAAGCAGGAGGAAGATAGACAGAGGTTGTAGAGCTTAGAAAGGACAGAGGAGAGTTCAGGGGCACATTTCTTCAAGACTATGATTGGGATTCCGTCCCCACCACTCGCTTTGTGAGGGTCAAGTTTTGAGATTATGCTAGAAATCAGCGAGAGCGTGATGTGGACGTCATTCAATTGGGACTCAGGTCTAGATGGGAAATCGGGTGTCTGGACTCCAGACGAATATCCCCCAAATCTCCACAATCAACCCCAGGCAAATCTGAACACCAAGGAAGTGTGTGCGGTGGGACCGGCGACGTATTTTAGAGTTCTTAAAACGCAATAAAACTCTAAATGCACATTAATATTTCGCTATGTCAGTTGTTAAACCATTTCGTTAATTTTCGAAATTTTCCGTAATATTAATATGTCCAGTAGCTGTAAGATTTTATAGGTTTAACCGAAAAGAGCCCTGCGCGAGTCAATAGCGAAAATATTGTTACTCTCAACCTCAATGCAAAAGGCCACTTATATCAAGAATAACACTGGAAAAGAAAAATATTAGAACTTGGTTAGTCTGTTCTACCTGACCAGCCATATTCATTTGACTTTGCACCAACCGATTATTATCTGTTTCGATCGTTGCAAAACGTTTCAATGGAGAAAGCCTTCTCTGATAAAAACCAGATTCAAGGGTTCATCGAAAAGTTTTACACGCCAAAACCTGTAGAAAAGTTATCGAAGAGCTGGTTGATGAGACATTGCAAATAATGGTGAATATATAATTGAATAAAATGCTGCTGTAGTTTATCTATTGGAGTATTAATTGATAAACGAAAACATACATGACTCAACTTGATATCTATCTATCTATCTATCTATCTATCTATCTATCTATCTATCTATCTATCTATATATATATATATATATATATATATATATATAGATATTAGTTATCGACATACAAGCCTGTTTCGCCGCATCACAGCTCAACAATGTGGCTAGACACATCCACTTGCTTCTGGCCGGAAACTCGATCGATTTGGTGTCAGTCGGAGTCGCTACTCCCTAAGCCATAGACTCATGGAAGTAAGATAGTAAGAATATATATATATATATATATATATATATATATATATATATATATATATATATATATATATGGAGAAAGACTGTGAAAACGACTGTGGTTGAAATTATTATTTCCGAACTGTAGGAATATTTGAGTTATTCAAGGTTGGTATATTTGAAGAGTTTTATGCTATTGGAACCCAGGCGTAGTAGTATTCAGGTAACTGAAGTATTAGGTTGAGCCATACATTATTCCTGCGTTTGTATATTTACTTCATTCTACAAAGATAAATTATGGTCCCAGCTATGATAAAATTGTGAACCCCAAACAAAAATCAAAACACTTGGAAGATATAAAAATATTTTTATAATAAAAATACCATCAATAATTCTTTATAAAAAATAAAACTTACCAATAACACTTTTTGTAGTGAATTTAATAACAATACATTTTATAATAAAATGACTAACTGCAGATTTTACAGCAAAATGAAAATCAGTACAACACTAAAAATAATAAAAATACATTTTATTGTAAAATTACTAGCAATATATATTGTTATCAAAAAGTTACCAACTACATATTTTTATAGTTAAATTATTAATAATATATTTCACATTAAATTTACATCAATATATTTTTGGAATGAAAATACCTGCAATAAATCTTTAAAAATTGCCGACAGTACATTTTATCATGTACAAACTATCTATTTAAATATACGTTTTCCTTGAAAGTATAAGATTATGTACTGTTGAAAGTATAGAATTGTGTTCAAAATATATTTAGTTGAAGTCATAAAATTATGTTCAAAATATTTTTACATTAAATAACCTATAAAGGTGTTGATATGCTGCTAAACAAAATCAAGAAAACCAAAACATAAAAGATGCCAAGGACTGTGAAATCAAACTCAGAAGTTGATAAGAAATCTTAAATTCTTCCAGTCCGAAGACCAAATGTTCCTACCGTCGTGGATGATCGATACAATGCAACGCGGTTTATGGAAAAGAGAAGACAGTCATTTATTTTATGTCAGTGCTATTCTAAGCCTCACTTAATTGATAGTCTGTGGTTCACTACGTGGGCCGCACACCGATCTTTAAATGTGCTAATTTTATTTTTAAGGGGTTGTTTCGAGAATGAGTTATTTACAGTAATTTTTTCTAGTTAATCTATGTGAGTATGAGTGTATGTGCGAGTTATTACATAAAAATCCGTGTGTATGTATATTCATGTGTACTGCATATATATATATATATATATTGTTAAATAACCAGTATAATAAAAAAATCAAAATACTTGGAAGATATAAAAAGTAAGATCGTAAGAAAAATCATATATATATATATATATATTGACAATGTGGGACAATTTTTGTCTTTATTTTCACCTGAAATTAAAGCCAAAATACAATGTTTAGAACCGCTCATGTTTAAACATAATAGACATTCATTGTTTGTTATATTTAACAATATATGTTTAGAAAATTATCTGCTGTCTCGATACATTACACACACACACACACACACACACACACACACACACACACACACACACACATATATATATATATATATTTAAGAAGAAAAAATATATATATTTAACAAGAAAACTGTTAAGAAAATAATATATATATATATATATATATATATATTATTTTCTTAACAGCTTTCTTGTTAAATTTTCCCTCCGTTATTTCCAATGTCCTTTCGTTCTTTTATTTTCCCTTTTCCTGGGTGCCATGTTTTTTCGAAGCTTGTTTAGACCAAATTAATAGTCTTCCTTCACATGAATAGGAATTTACTTTTTTAATAATAAGTATTATATATTGTAGTAATAGGAACGATTAAAGTTACAAGACCAATTCACAAACATAGCCGACACTCCCCACAACGTAAGGATTATTGAAACCATCAGAAGGTGGAAAGTTGATTGTTGGAATGTGGAAGAATAAAATATTTCGTTTCGTATGTTAAAGTAAAAACAGAATAACATCAATTTGTAGAAGTTGAATGTTTAGAGAGAAAATGTACGTATTTAATTAATTTGTAAGAGTTAAATGTTCAATGAGAAATAGTAGTAAGTAGCAGAATGTATTTAATAAAGTTTGTGTTTCTTTCCTTTTTATGGCCGGCGAGAGAGTGAAAAGGAAGGTGAAGCAATAAAGAAAATTGTACTTATCGGAGATAATATTTAGGAGTCAGTTCTTCTTCTGTGAGAATGTTGAGGATGGAGAAGAAGAGATAAATGGAATTAGAACGAGTGAAGGAGGAGAACGAATGTGTGACGGGACCTTACATCCTGGTCAGACTTGGAGTTTCTTTTGCCACATCTTGCTGCCATGTGGGATGTGGCATGGCAAAAAAAAAAAAAAAAGATTTGAAATCATTGGTCTATCAATATATATATATATATATTACATAAGTTTTTCGAAGCGAAAATATTTTAATAGTCATCTTATATGTTACGTAAAGAAGGTAATATTTTATTTATTCGTTTCGTGAAAAAACTTTTGCGAAATGTTTGATCGTATTTTTACAGAAACAAAAGCAAGGGAATTTTTAAGGGGGTAAAATCGAAAAGTCTGATGGACTTTTTAGAGACTCCGCTTTCAAAGCAACTCTGTTTTATTTTGGCTTAAGTGTGATAAGTTTTCTCAGGCGACAGTATCGTCAAAGCTGGCCCTGTTCTGTCGATGAGATTTTGTTATTCCCCAAACTATTTTCCCCTTATCATAAAAATTGACTCTTTGGATGAGTGTGTGTCTACGCGCATGCGTGAAGACTTGATTGTTTTGCTAAAGATTTTTGTTTTTCTTAAGAGAATTTCCACAACGAATTGGTACTGACAAAAGATTTTAAAGGCGTTTATGTTTTACCTACCAAATAGAACAAAGAAGAAAATAGAATATATACACACAAAAAGAAAAAATTAAATGTTCCAGAGTTTTCATAAACTCAAAATTAAGAAACCAGTAAGTTTTTTTCACATTGTACGGCAACGTCATTCGACATCACCGAATATTCGAGTCGCAGTTCTTTGTTGTTTTTATGGTTTATATGCGTCTTCTATTGTTCACAGGAAATAGGGGGTGAAGAAAGGGAACAACGACAGTCAATGATAGCAAACTGTCACGGCAATTTGGTGTCATCTGACACTGACGATGGATGGAGTGACGGAGATACTGGGAAGAACAGACGACCGCCAGGTATGTACAAATGATAGACTGCATTATTGGCTATTCTTGAGTCAATGAAAGTTAAAAAAATAAATAAATAAAGGTTTTCTTATCAGATTTCTTTTTTTTTTTTTTTTTTTTTTTGAGTGGGGGACTATCTTTCCCATTGGGAAATCTTTAGATGCTCCACTAAATTACTTATTCATTCACTATCTTTTTTCCTTTTTTTTTTTTTTTTTTTTTTGCTGACCTGTTTGGATTATGCGAACGTCATCTAAGGCACTTAATTTCTTATGTGGTAAAAAAAGATGGCAGCCATTGATTTGCAAATTCTGAGTCATGCTTACGTTGAAATAGAAAGGAAAACTTCAGCCTCTTTTACGTTACTCTTTGCAAAACTAAACTTATGAGCCTTTAAATCGGGAATGGGAAACCTTTTCCGACCAGTGGACTGAATAAGATATGGCTCATCATAAAGTGAGTAGTACTAAGAAAAAAATTTAAAGAATTTTTTTGTTGAAAGTAAAGAAAACATTTTCACTATAGAGGATCATAAGCATCTACATTAGAAATGGAAGAAGTTGATACTTTTATTTTGAGAAAAGATTTATTTAAAATTGAAATATAGGTAATTTCGTATAATAGTATCATTGATGACAGTGATTAACACATATTGCTGTGAGTGATTTGTTTCTAATGTATTCATTTAAAAATAGAAAAAAATATCTTCTTGAAAGAAAAAAATTCTTCTCCAGAAAAAAAAACGTTGATGTGAACGTTTCTCATTTTTTACATGTATGAAGTTGCTGAATGAAAATAGCCAATGCTTTAAAATTCTGAGAACGTTACCGCCAACGAAAAGATTAGAAAATACAAGAAACATAATACTTAATCACTGTCATGTATACGATTTAGACAAACTGTACCCAAAGCACAACGGGAATTATTAAGTAAGGGAGGTTATTCAGGGATCTAATAGTTATTTCCCTTTGACATCAGCATCTTTCAACGTCTTGACGTGAAAGAGAATGTGAGTGAACAAGTGAGAATGAAACAAAACACAAAATATTATTAAATGTTATCTTCATTAAATTAGGCGTGCCATTCAGAAAGCCAAATGGATGGCTTTCTGAGGTTACCCTGTCGTTCCTCTTAGAAGTGGATTTATTTTAGAAGTTACATTTTTCTAGCTTTTGCCTAAACTAGCAAAACCTACAAGGCAACGAGTGGTTTGAATTCAGTTTCCTTCTTTTAGACTGGTTACCACCTAAGGTTATAGGACCAAGTCTATCCTGCTATTTTACCTATATGAAAAGAGATGGATTCATGCCTTTCACGTGCCTTTACTTATGATACTGAGTTTGAGTTCCAGACGAGTTTATTACATTCACTACCACAAAAATTACAATTGGCAATGCAGTATATATGCCATATTATCAGTTAGAATCTTTGGACATTCAAATAAAACTTATATTTCTTTGAATATTTAAATATTTCAATTGCTAATAGATAACATATATACTATATTGTCATTTATAAATTTTTGAGGTAGAGACTTTAATAGTGTCCACTAATTTGTAGTAATTGCTACTTTGGAATCATTTGTTTTAATAGAGTAGCATTTATCACCGATGTTTTAAAGAAGGTAGTCTCCCAAATTTGCTTATTACGTCTATATCCACTTGCCATTCACTTTGTTCAGTCCGATGAGTTGGTAAGTGTTCATCAGAGGTCGATTGAATAGTCAAAGTTCAATACTGGTCAATCAACACGGACGAGTAGGTGAAGTCACCAGTGTATGACTTTAACGCTGTTGTATACTTATGAGCAGTTACGAGTAAAAATAATTAATATCCAAGACCTTTAGCATCACTTTTTCAAAGGAATCATAAACATTTTCAAACAATCAGCCATTGGCATGTGGCATATTCGTTGTACTTTTAGTTATCTCCCTTTTAACAAAAACTTACAAACAAAATATAGAAACAAATGCAGTTTATATATCTGGAATATATACTTTTTATTGCCGAGTCTGATCGGTTAGAGCCGTAGTGTGCCAGGATCCTCCTAAAATTACAAAACTGTTTTCACATCGTCAATTATCTTTTACACTATATAGTAGCTGTAATTTTACACCGTTACTAACATTATTATGGCCGCCTTTTTTATATATACAAACCAGGTTTTGCATTTATCTATTAAACGTTATTTTAAACTAAGTTTGGATATCGGGTGGGTTTATAGCGGGTATCTCTTCTCTTATTTCATTTGTAGTGAGGGGTAGTAGGATTCTGTAGCATGTTAACGGAATTTGGCCTTGTGGGAAGATAGCCTACTATAATTCATAAATTCAAGAAAGGCAATTTTTGAGTGTAAAATAACATTTATACATATATACATTTCAATCAATGTTTTACAAAATAAGTAATGCTTGAAATAAAAGTTCAACGGAGGTAAAAGAGTTCATGGAAAGTATGATGATCTGAAAGAAAAGAAATGTTCATTTTCAAGTTGCCGTTTCTAAGGTCAATGAGTCAGTGAGTTGGTTTGTGTGGAATGTCTTAGAAAGGGTCAGTTAGTACTTTGAGAACAGGTGCGGAAGAAGAAGGAAGAAGAAGGCGAGCATAGTAGCAGCTTGACATAGGTCAAGGAAGAAACTAATTACTATCTTCTCTTCTGTCTGTGCCTGTCTGTCTGGGTGCCTTTTGTCACGGCTTTTATATTTTCCCTTCTAGCTCAAACGCTAGTCGTTTCGCATTTCATCCTTGTATTTGATTTCGGGCTTCTCATTGGCTGATAAATAAAAATTGGTAATTTGATATTTTATTAATTTTTATTTTTCAACCCGAACATCTGCGCGGATCCGGATGTGTACGACGATTTTTATTCATTTGACTTTTAGTTGTGAGAGAGCACACATCCGGTTCATCGCTTTTGTACGGTTGGTATCACCACAGGTTGCTACATTCACTTCTGCACAAACCCCTTGTAAAAGGTTTGGATCCATCTCTTCTATAGATTAAATAGCAGAAAAACTGGCCCTCTAACTTTGGTTAGCAACCTGATTAGGAGAAGTAAAACTGACTTCAAACCTCTAGAGGGCTTTTTTAAACTTCGTAGTACACTGTGCACCCTTTCTTTGTTAGCTTGATCCTCGATCTACACAAGCTTTTGCTACTATAATCAAATCATGTTTCTGGTTAGTATGGCGATTCAGGTTTAAATCTCAACTGTTAGGCCTTGATACGTCGAAATTAACGTGAGAGCTCTCTCTCTATATATATATGTATATAACGTAGCACACTTGGTATACTATCCAGGTAAATTCCGATAGAGACGAACTCAAAAGAACTCAATGTTAAATTCATTTATTTAATTTAACAGAGTAATATAATTTAGAAAAGATTTTTTATTTATTACAATCGGTAATACATATTTCACCGCATCATGATGTTATTATTGCGGCTCATCAGACTCCCACTCCAAATATTATAAGCTGCATTTGTTTATATATTTGGTCTGTAAGCTTTCGTTTAAAGGGAGATAACGTACAAAGAATATACCACATGCCAATGGCTGATTGTTCGAAAATGTTTACGATTCCAGCAACTGAAAAGATCAACTCCATTAGAGAATTAAATAAGATAATAATTAGAAAATATATTTACAACCTTATAACTAAAAACCGCTATGCCATAATTTTTAACACTAATGTTAAACTAATGGGGCAAACTTGGACCTTCGTGTCGACAATAAAGTGGAGTTTTTCTTGAGAATTGACAACAAAAATAATAAACACAATTTATTAGTTTGTTTAGTAACACTAATAGATTGTTTATTGGGATGTTTGGCAAAACAACAGCTAATTAACAATCAATTCAAACTTTATAAAATGGTAAATAAGAATTCCCTTATTGTTGGTTCACATTTTAATAATTTAGTAAATGTTTATAAATAAAAACATTATTTTCATATTAATTTTTTTATACATTGGGAAATGAGAAATATTGTATTGCAGGAGTTCTACTATTAGTTTTTAGAATGTTGTAAATATAAAACTATTTTGTAAATAATTTAATTAAAAAAAATGGTGCTTGATATTTTTGTTGTAAATTCTCAAGACCCAAAAATGTATAAATTCACTTTCATCATATGTTCAGGTTTTATTCCAATTATAATCATAGCTTTTTTAAAACAATAAACATTGCCAAGGAGTGAAGGTAGTTCAAGTAATAGCAGCGTCAAGGGAATAACAGTCTTTTTGACACTGTTTTTTTTTGTAAGTACATACAAAGATTAATTTTATATTTACAATATTCTAAAAGACTAATACAGTTAAAACTAAGACAATACAATATTTATCATTTCTTCTTCTTCTTCTTCTTCTTCTTCTTCTTCTTCTTCTTCTTCTATGTGCCATGTCGCTTCAGGACGTAGGTGATCATGGCCTTCCACGTCTCCCTATTCTTCGTGGCTCTTAGCATGCTTTTTCCTGTTACCCAGCCCAAATCCCACTCTAAAGAAATAAATATGAAAACAATTTTTATTCATAAATTTATGAACATTTACTAAATTATTAAAACAAGTGAACCAATTGTAATCAGTTTTTTTCTGGCTTGCAATAAAGTTCTTTAATTTTCTTCCTTCAACCAATTATAAGGATATCCTAATTATTTATCATTTTATAAAGTTTGAATCAGTTAGCAATTAGGTGATGTTTTGTCAACCATTCCTATAAACAATCTAATAAATATTGTAAATAAACAATCTAATATTGTTAATAAACAATCTAACATATAAATAGTGTTTATCATATTTCTTGTTAATTCTCAAGAACAAAGAAAATATATCAATCTACTTTCATATGTTAATGTTTTATTACAACCCTGGATGTACGTTGTGTTGCATTGGATATCGGCTCGGAACGAGAAATTGGAGAGCCGAGTTCGAATTCCAGTTGAATTCATTGCATTCACTTACGCGCAAATACCCTTGGGAAAGGTATTAATCCGTCTCTTCTTTCCAGTTATGGGTTAAATAACAGGACAGATTGGGTTCTATAGCCTTGGTCGGCAACCAGTCTACCGCAGAAAGCAATAGCAACCTCCTGCGGGATAATCTTCTGCCCAGTCAGTCATGTCTCTTTCGAGACATGATCGCCCAAGCGTGTTTCACGTATGGCACTTAACTGACTGAATCACCACTTCGTAAAACAATAAACATTGTGAAGGTAGTTTGTGAAGGTAGTTAAAATTATAGCGGCGTCAAAGGAAAAACTGTTCTTTTAACACTTCTTTTTGTTTGGCTGACATGCAGGTTCAAGTGTATTATTAATTGCATATCATAATATAATATTCCAGTCAGTTAAGTGCCATACATGAAACACGCTTAGGCGATCATCTCTCTTTCAAGACATGATTGAGTGGGCAGAAGATTTTCCCGTAGTAGGTTGCCATTTCTTTCGGCGATAGGCTGGTTGTCAACCAAGGATATAGAACCCAATCTGTTCGTTTATTTAAACCATAGCTGAAGGGAGAAGAGATATTTGCGCGTAAGTGAATGCAGCGAATTCAACTGGAATTCGAACTCGGCTCTCCGATTTCTCGTTCTGAGTCAATATCCACTGCACCACAACGCACATCCATAATAATATGATATAACAGTATTCTGATTTAACAAAGAGTTTTGTTTCTTTTCTTATCTCGGAGCATCGTAACGTTAAGACTTTGAAATTGCGCAGTAATCTAAATATTTAGTAAATTTC
This sequence comes from Ascarosepion bandense, assembly GCA_037127315.1. Taxonomy (NCBI): domain Eukaryota; kingdom Metazoa; phylum Mollusca; class Cephalopoda; order Sepiida; family Sepiidae; genus Ascarosepion; species Ascarosepion bandense. The sequence goes on along the minus strand of JBBBDQ010001375.1, from coordinate 2,018,470 downwards.
ATTAATCTGATCTTCCATTTTTATTCTGGACACAATTTAATTAAACTCATTTCTTCTTGTATCTGAAAAACAAAATCAAATCTGTTTTATTAATTAATCTGTTTTCTTTTCCAGCTAAAGCCCTTGCAGCGCTCTGCAAGGGTTCATCTTCACGGACGGGCAAGCACAAGAAGCCGATAATACAAAAAATATTCTTCTGTCCCCGAGATACAAAAACTGTGAACAGGTGCTTAAAGACGTCCAACATTGGACACATCCCCGACTGCACCCAGTGGATCGATTTGAGACCAACCAAACCGGAAATGGCTCAGTCAGACTTTGATATGCATCGACAGCAACAACAACAACAACAGATATTCTATACTCGGAGAATTCAATGACTCACCAAGCTCTGAACCACTGTTCACCCAATCTCTACTTTCTGCAGAATTCTCAAAACGCATTTCTGAAAATAATTTTTTTCTATTTTTATGTGAAGAGAAGTCCCAAGATATTTTACAAAAAAATTGTTTTAGGCTGTCACACATTTCTAAAGTTGAAGTTGATGTCAATGACCTTTCAATTAGTGGTTTCTACTATTTAAAATTATTTCATAGAAATGTTTATAGTATGAGCCCCGAACACACCCACCGAATCTATGACATTAGCCCCCTACTCTACTACATTTCACTTTTCATAAGGTAGCATTCATATAAAATACAAATTTTATTGTAACCTATGTACAATAATGGATCATATGCAATAGAGCTATGTCATAATAGGTAATTCTATCTTAAATAAGTCGACAATGTTTTACGGCAGGTTTTATCATTAATTTGGGTTTTTCTTGTTAAAAAGTTGAATAATTTTGACACATTCAACATTATGGATAAAAAAAATAGTTAATTTTATATCGTATTTTTCATGTTTTTCATGAGCAAAACAAATTCACGGATTTGGATGAAAAAAAAAAACATGGCCCCAGAATAACATCAAAATCAGACAAACTGTTATCCTTTATAGTCAGTTGTGCTTAATTCACTTTGTAAAGTATATAAATGTAGGTTGAAAAAAGAAAAATAGCAAATCCTGATAAGCTAGCGAGAGTCACAAAGCACTGTTTGGGATCCCCAATTAGGCTCCTACCCCCATACTCAGGGGTTCTGGTGGGATATGCGCCGGGCGCAGAAAATGAAAACTGGATAATCCCAAATATAAATATAGTTTTTATTTTTGATTTAGAAGTTCTTCAGAAAAAAGTGGGTGATAATATATATTATAATACGGTTTGCCCTTACCGCCTGATTAGACCTATATGGTTGAAACATATGCATCAAATGTGTGGGGAATATTTCGTATTTTTTAATATAGTGTTCGTTCTTCTAGGTTCAGTTCTTTGGATTGTGCATGGAGCTCTTTTTCAGACAACCGTCTACTAGTTTGACCAGTACCTCTTTTACTATTGCTATATATATATATATATGTGGGTGTGTGTGTGTGTGTGTGTGAGAGAGAGAGAGAGAGAGAGAGGGAATGCAACAAATTATAACCGGCGTTTTCTTTATTCCCCACAACACTCTCGACGTGGTTAACAAGCTTGTCTCGCTTGAATCATTACAATTGAATAGTGAGTTCGATCCCCGGAGGGTTCCCATATACTTTCAGCCTTGTGCCATATCTAAGCTGAACTTACAAAATCACCTCTATATAGAGAAGATTGTCTCCTTCGATAAAACTCTTATTAGTTTATTATAAAACTCTTCCATAGAAGGAACTGCTTCTCTCTAATAAGAATGCAAGAATGCATCTTTTCTTCGCACCAAATGTGTTAGGAGTTTCCATTATCTCTCCCACTCTCGTATATATATATATATATATAATTTTAGATTATGCTATATTTATTGGTAAATATCCGGAACAGAGCTTCTTTTTTCTTTTCTTTTTTCTTTTCTTTTTTAATCATTTCACCCCCAAGAAAGTAGTTTTACTACCACTGGTGCGCAAGGGGTTACATAAGCGGAAAGTGATGAGAAAGAGAGACAAGTTTTAGGGGGTGTCAGGAAGAGGGTAATAGAATGAAGAGAATACCGGTGTGATGGGAGTGGAGTGGATGGAGAAAAGAGCATGAGAGAAAGGATGCGAGTCAGTGAGAGAGGAGATGACTATTGACCTTACATTTAAACTTTTAGAGATTGTAGCTGTCGGGGAAGCAAGTATACAAAGGGAATTTCACATGCGGGAAGTGCGAGAAAAGAATCTGTTAGAGTAGAAACTGCGGTTACATTTTATCGGTTTCACTGTAAAAGCGTGGGACCTAGTTGCTAGTCTAGTAGATCGAGTAAATACATACATAGGTGGCACCAGGGAGCTAATTTTATTGGAATAGAAATATAAAAGTGGAATCTAAGGACAACACCGAACGGCGACTTTCTGTTTCGTTTTTGAATGCAATCTTCAGGTCATCGGATTGACTGTCATAATAAAGAAAATGTACCTCCCGACAGACAGTGAACCTGGTTTCCTTTTTAAATCAGGGAAACGCTCGTCAGTTGGCCTAAATATTTAGTTCAAGCGCGAAACAGACTGTCACCGCTAACTGTTGACGTCCGTGTGCACTTTTATATAAAATTTCAAATCAATGACAGCAAAGTCAAACATTTAAACTTCTAGTGACAACGAAGACTCACTTATTACACAAATAGAAACAATTATTCCTATACTTATGCTACTATGGAATTCATTTTATCAGACTTCAAACATTTCAGTTTTTAGTTAAGAAACTTGAGAAAAACCAATTGAAAACTTTGAACTTCAACTTTGCTTTAGAATGACGATACAGTTAAAACATTTTTTTTTTTTTGCAAAAATATCAAATCGTGTATCACGATAACCATTTGAACTGGAAAACGAAAAATGAAAAATAAACGAACAATTTCCTTAATTGAAATGTATACCGAGTGAGTCAAAAGTCCCGCACAACAGAAATAAATTAGTTTATGTGCATATAAATATTTTTTATGTTATTTTAATAAAAGACATATTTTTACCCTTTTTAGGGTGTTGGGTTACCAAATATATGTTGACCGACTTTGGTAGTATATGGTCATCGAAAACAAATAATTATCTAAACATTTATAATAATAATAAAAAAAAAGGTCATGGAGAATTCGGAAGAAGGTAAATGAAGTCTTGTTTTCTAGAAAGAAAACATGCTAATAAAGCATAGAATGTATCATATTCCTTCTTTCCGGTTTTGAAATTCAAAATTAGTGGATGATACAAAAGGCTGTTTTTGCTCAGACGTCCGTCACTTTATATTGAAAAAGGTTGTGTCAAACCACATGTCAAGAATGCATCTTTTCTTCGCGGAGTCAATTCGAAGACTGTCTCTGTACAGACCGGTCTCCGTTGATTGAGTGACATGCCCAACCAAGCGAGGTGAATAATAATTGGGGAAAAGGAATGAAAGTTAACCCAACAAGGGTATTTCATCTTTATCCAAACTAAGGTAGGTGTAAGATCTTATTATTACTACCATGAAACATTGATCAGTGATGACACTTCACAACAAAGGCACTCTGGTGCTAATTATCAACCAATGATTATGTCAATGAGTAAGTGAGTTCATGGTTTACTGAGGTTTTACCGCTCTTGTGATATAAAGATGGACTTCTACTGTCTTTGCACTTTATGTTCCGCCTTTTGTGAATAGGTACTAACCAGACTACCATTGTTTGGTGTTTCATCGTACAAACTGAGTATGCACATGCAGAAATTACCATTTTCTGTCGTACATCTAACATCGAAAATTTAATTTGGTTTCCTGTAGATGGACATCTTTGTAGGTCTTGGAAAGGTCGGCACGATTTCTATTATTTACTATAGAGCTAACAGTTGTACAAAAACTCATTCATATTCTTGCCTAAAGATCTTTGATAGTACATAGTTTTGTCACAAGATTGAAATGACTATTAAGTGTTCTAGCGCACTTTGATAGTCAGTCAGTTAAGTGCCATACGTGATACACACTTTGGGCGATCATAACTCGAAAGATACATGACTGACTGGGCAGAAAATTATCCCGCAGTAGGTTGCCATTGCTTTCTGCGGTAGACTGGTTGCCAGCAAAGCTATAGAACCAAATCTGTCCTATTATTTAACCCATAACTAGAGGGAAGAGACGGATTAAGACTTTTCTCAAGAGTATTTGTGTGTATCTGATGATAAATCGACATCTACTTCTTTTGATGTAGACATAAATGTACGACAAGATAGAAGTTTTCTTGTGATGCGTTTCGTCCTTTAGGATCTCATAGTACTAAATTTGTGACGTAGGTGTGACTACACATGAGCGCATGTTGGGAATTTTTTTACCATTCCTTGCAGAACTTAACGCGGTGTGGGATACAAAAGTCATGGAAACAAATAGAATAAGAATCTAAATTAAATCGGCTAGATTAAAAAAAAAATCCTAGCATCCGTCGTTGGTGCGCATGTGTAGTCGCACCAGCATAACAAATTTAGTCCAATGATGTCCAAAAGAAAGGGTCGGCAACCTACAACACGTATACTACACGTGGTACACCAAACAATTTCCAATGGCACACAACCACAAAAAACATCATGGAGTCTGAACCAATAACTACTACAAAGTAACAAAGTATGTTGCCGATATTAAGCAATTGGCTAAGACCATGCAAGAGCAAAGCTTCTATTAATAATAAAAACTTTTAAAAAGTCTTTCAAAAACAGTTTATTTCTATTAATGTGGTTTATATATTATTGTATATATTACTGCATATAATATATTGCAAAACAAAGATATTGACCTTGATATGTATAGAAATGCGTCTGCTGTTGCCACACTGAATGAATTAAAGCCCTAAGTCGACACAGAGCAAAAGGTTGCCAACCCCTGTCCTAAAGGTGGAAACTCGTCATAAGAAAACTTTTTCTACTTACATTGCCATACATTTTCCTTTATATATATATATATATATTATAAATTATATATATATATATTATAAATTATGCTTTAGAACATCTACAAACTACTACAAAATTGCACATTTTGTTTCGACATTGAAAGAACATTGTCTCATCAGGTAGTTAATAATGATATTACCATCGTTATTAATTATCTGAATAGACATTGGTCTTTCAATATCGAAACAAAATGTGCAATTTTGTAGTAGTTTGTAATTTGTACATGTTCTAAAGTATAATTTATAATAAATATTCATTGCTCTATTTTTATATTGAGCATTATTTTAAATTAATGTTTTGAACGTTGCAAATATTTTCTCCGTTTTCTTATTCATTTGTATATATATATATATATATATATATATATATATATAATCGACCGGTTCACACTCCACTCCAATCTTTTCACTTTTCTTTTTTATTTATTTTTTTTTCAATTGGAGTAGACAGACTGAACTATCGCCCGGTTCACACCCCACCCACGTCTATTTCACAGGTGTAGAGGCTCATCCCTTGTTCCCTGCTTAGGACGTGGTTTCCGGCTTTCTCTTTTCCAATCTATTCGCTCTTACGTAGCCCCCTGCACACCAGTGGCCTTACCGCCTTGCTTGGAATGATGTGATAAAAATATATATATATATATATTGAGAGTAAGTACAAGATGGATAAATAAAATAAAGACAAGAGGAAAACTGTATTTTAAATCGCCTACGCGTTTCGTCCTGTGATGGACTTTTTCAAGGCAAAAAGACGAAATGAGCTTTATTCTAAATTACAGAATCGCCTACGCGTTTCGACCATCAGAGGACGAAACGCGTAGGCGATTGAAAATACAGTTTTCCTCTTATCTTTATTTTATTTAACCAACCTGTACTTAATCTCAGATCATAACTGAGTATATTTTTACATATATATATATATATATATATATATAAGACCTCAATAAATTAGCTTTTTTTAAATTTTGCTTGAGCCGATATCATTTCTGTTTAGTGGCTACAAGTAGTCATTCTTGCATTTTAAGCAGTGAAATTAATGTCTACCGACCTTAGATAGAAAGACTTAAATAGAAAACGTGCCTCACGACATCTTTTATTAATCATTTCCTTGATTTAAAATGGAACACAAGTACATTATCTGGTAGAAATCACATTTGATTATGACTTTCAATCTCTAGAATGATAGATATTAATTTTACTGTTTAAACAACAGGAGTATCAACTCAAATACATGTACCACTAAATATAACATTCATAGACATACATGTATCACCTGAAATGAATAAGGAACGAAGAAAATATTTGCAACGTTCAAAACATTCATTTAAAGCTGTGGTCAATATAAAAATAGAGCAATGAATATTTATTATAAATTATACTTTAGAATATGTACAAACTACAATCTACTCCAAAATTGTATATTTTTTTCGGCATTGAAAGGGCAATGTCTCATCAAGTAGTTAATAATGATGAAAAGGAAGTGAGCTTTTTAAATTTTCTTTTAAAAAAATAATGTTTATTACCATCATTATTAACTACCTGATGAGACATTGTTCTTTCAATGCCAAAACAAAATGTACAATTTTGTAGTAGCTTGTAGTTTGTCCATTTTCTAAGGTAAAATTTATAATATATATATATATATATATATGAGAGAGAGATGATCCCTACTGCCGTTTGAAAATTAAGTAACTGTATTTTTATAGTTTATAAAACATATTCATTAACGAACAATTTTAAATATCATTTATATATATATATATATATATATATATATATATATATATATATATATGGAAAGTGGCAAAAGACATGCCACAGCTTGACCCAAGACTTTTGAATGAAATTAGCTAAGCAGAACTGTCTAGAAGCCATCGATACTCGTGCTAGCACGAATTCCTAAGTCATTGTGATTGAGGATTTAAGCGTACTAGCGTTGGTCAAAGAGCTAATCAAGGTCTCTTTTGTAAGAAATGTCTCCTCAGAATATTTGCAGTGTAAACCATAAGTGGACTGAACTAACACATATGTCCCTTAGCAGATGCCTGCAACAGGAATTGTCTAACCGCCGGAACAGACGGATGTGCACGAAAGTGACTGTAGCAGTTTCATCAAGCATTATGCATTTAAAAGACAATCATCAAGATCTGACCCAAGCATTTAGAAGACAATCAATTGTGCTTTAGTTTTAAACACCACTGATAAACAAGTTTTAAGATCACAGTCAATTGTAAAATCTATGTATGCGTTAAGAGTTTTTTATTTGAATAAGTAATATTGACTTCGATTATACTTTGGTGCGCGACTTTTAACTCATCCTCAGTATAATTCATGGATGGAAAACTGATTAAAGTAAAAATACACTGATACAATTGTATAATGAAGAATTTTACTTTTGAAACCATCGCTAAAACCGATAAAACTCGGGAGGACGGAACTGGCGAAACAGACGAAAAAAATATGACGGACTTGATACGTGATATTGATCGCCAATGAAAGATAACAATTACCAGAGACTTTTTTTTATGGTCGTTGAACTGAAGATTTACTATACGGAGTCTTCTGTCAATAGTAGGAAATTTCTTATTATTATTCATATTCTTCTTCTTCTTCTTCTTCTTCTTCTTCTTATTATTATTATTATTATTATTATTATTATTATTATTATTATTAACAACAACCGCACTGTTACCGTCTAAGAAGAAAGAATACAACGCAGTTCTTCAGATGTGTAATTCAAGTTTCCCTGATCCAGTCAAGCAGACGATCTGGTCAGAGTTGCGCGCCTTGCGTATGAATGAACTAAATTCAGCGTTTGCTCTCCATCTCTTCTCCATTTTTGAGCCCTCACATAAATCAGAAGAAATACATTATGCGCCAAACGGTGATTCATTTTTTATCATACAATATACCTCACCATTCTTCTTTCTACTTTTTTTTTTTTACTGTTTCTCTCTTAATGTTTCGTCTCCTTTCTTTCTCTTTCTGTCCAACTCTTTTTTGTTGTTCTTGCATCGTGACGGTAAGTTTTTTAGTCCTGCGCACAATAATAGAACATTGTATCACGAATATATTTACGTCTCTTTCATCTCCACTCTCTCTTTCTCTTTATCTCTCTTTCACCCCATCTCTCTTTCTCTTTCACCTCTTCTGTCTCTCTCTTTTTCTCGCTTGTTCACCTTCACACACTCTGTCTCACCTCCACTCTTTCTCTCTCTCTCTCACTCTTTCACTTCCATTCTATCACTTTCATACTTACGACACTCTCTTGCATAAATGCAACTTTCAGTTTCAGTTCACATGCATTAATGCATCTCACCTTCATCTTTTTTTACTAATGATTAACATTATATAAGGCGCAAGAGCCAATCAAGCTAGTGGAGTTACTGTTGCGTGAGCTGTAAGAGTAAGTGGATAAGTGTAAAAACATAACGGTTAACCTCACATGATCAGGTTAAATTTGTATTGGACGGGAAAGAATCTTTTTTTTGTGTACCAGGACAACTCAACGATGCCGACTGAGCGTCGGGGTAACTCAGCATCAGAATAGCAAAACATTTTCATAACCGAATAAAAGTAATTCATTAAAGCCTTAATTAGTGAATATTTTTCTTGAAAAGAGACATTTGTAAAAGCATTATGTAAAATAGGAACCAGTTCTTTGTTTAAAATTATTTTTGATAATGTAAATTGTAATGTCATTTCTATTTTAATAGCGTAAATCGATTCAGATCGTAAAACGGCGCCCACTATCACTTTAACAAAGATGCGAAAAAGCCAAATCCTACTATCGGTCAACGCACACATATATAAACTATAAACACACACACACGCGCGCGCGCACATACATACATACATACATACATACATACATGCACAAACACATTTACAGGTACACACACACACATACTCCCTCACTACAATTAACGACAGCAGTAACAGCGAAAGAAATCAAGCTCTCCTACCATTCTGAAGATGAGATTTTGATCTCGAAACTAGTTAATACCTAACACCTCCTTTACCTTCCTTTATTTTACTAAACGCATTGTGATAGCCTTCAAAACCTAATATTAATACACCTAATAATTTGCGATTTACTTCATAATAAAAATTAAAAGCAGAAAATTGATTCATAATACCTTTTCAAATGCCTTATTTGAAGAAAAATATTCACTAAATAAGTTTTTTACTTAATAAATTACTTTTATTCGGCTAAAAAAGAGTTATATTTTCCTGGTGCTGAGTTGTTCTGGTGTTGAGAATTGTTGGTATTGAGTCGTCGGCGGTGTTGAGTTGTCCCTTCCTGTGCTCCTGGTGAAGGGTAGCTCTTCGTAACAAGCATCAGTTGTACTTACTACTCACTAATGGAATATGAAGGGAATGAGGGGTATCGCCTCAGTGTATGTGGCATGACAGATCTTAACTGTGAGGGTTAGGGTTGACAGAGCTAAACGTGTCCGAATATTTTCCATAGAAATAGCAATAGAGTAGCGAGAGGCTTGCAACGTTTTATCTATGGGAAAGGGATTGTATGCTAGAAAATAATTCGTCACCAACAAGGCTAGTAGACGATTTGGGACTCTATAAAGCATGAAAAGCAAAACTTATGAAGAAATTCTAATGTACCGTTTGTTTATATATATATATATATATATATATATATATATATATATATATATATATATATATAGTTAAGCAGTACAATATAATCACTGGCCGTAATCATTTGAGAAATCGTCTGTAAATATCTATATTCCGGCAGTAATCAAACTTGCATACTCCCACTCACATACGAGTATCCATGGAAAAAAATAATGTTAAACTAATAAAAATTCAATCATGTCGCCTAATGCCAGTTTCTCAATATATATATATATATATATATATATATATATATATATATATATATTGAGAAATATATATATATACACACACATATATATACACACATCTTGTCTAAATATATATATGTGAAAAATAAACAGACTTTTCTCTCAAATACGAGTATGCATTAAACAAAATAAAAATGTTAAATAAATAAAAATTCAAATATATATGTCTATTGTTTGTGATTTATATATATATATATATATATATATATATATATATATATATATATAGCATTTAATTGTTCCTATATATATTTATAAATAGTGTTTAATTTTGATACATATATAGATATACATATATATATAGTGTTCAATTGTGAGAAGTAAACCAGCGCTGACTAGTGAGAACATCATAACGGTGTCCCCACGAACCTTTAAAGTCGGCATGAACCTACTAAATAAAAGTGACAAACACTTTGTCCTTAAAGATATATTTATGTTTGTATAGAAAAAAAATGAAAATAAACAATGTGTCTATGAGAACAGATAGAGAGGTTCAAGCTCAAGGAGACAAAAAGGGCCATTACATGCTGAGAAAGGTGTGCAGGGGGCCGTGGATACCTTGGTTAGTTTCCCAACTATATAGTATCTGCTGATTCCCTTAGAAAGTGTTTTCCAAACCGGAGACCACAGACTCACGAAGCTGCATTAAGTCAGTTGGTGATTTTGACTTACAGGAATTGTGAAAAAGTGAAAGCGGTGGTGCAGGCAGGAAAGATTTTCCCCACCAAAAACTATATTTTAGCTCTTTTAGATTACAAAGATAAAAATTGGAAACTAAACAAATGTTAAGTTTCTAAATTTAAATATGTTTTAATCATTTCAAGAAAGGTAATAAAGCGACTAAGATACAAGTAATTTACTGAATGTGACAGAAAATGAGAAAGAAAAGTTTTAAAAAAAACGCTGTTAAGGATTGAAAACAATAAATGAAACAGAATCCGGAAGATGGAATATAACGAAAGTTGACTGGGAAGCAAGAAACCAGAAGAGAGTTCCGCAAACGAGAAGTGGAAGAGAAGAGACTGTTAGCATAGAACTTACGGTTAGCCTTTTCAAATGTAAAATGATGAGACATTGTCGCAAATATAGTACGGATTGATATAACAAACTCTTTCTATCGCCATTTCCTCACGTGTTATACCTAACCTTAAAAATGGCAGGAAATTTCGCATCAACACCTGCACTAAATGAATAAAAAAAATTTAAAATCATCTCTTAAGGGATCATTTTTTATGCTAATTTTGAATAACATTTATGTTATTTTAATTAATTTTGATTAAAAAATAAACGAAAAAGGAAAATAAAACAAAGTTAGTTTCCGAAATTTAAATTGCTCCTTTCTAACTGGTTCATCTTTCTCTTCACTCTCTTCTAATTAATCTTTTTACTCTTATGAAGCCCCCTGCACATCAGTGGCATTACCGCCTTGCTCGGGTTGATACGATTAAAAAAATATATATATAATATTTTTTTCTAATATTTGCAATATTATCATGTGAATCATATGAAGAAATGTTAGAAAAAACATTCTTTTCAATACTGTCTAAATTGATTTATGTTTAAATTGGAATAAGTGAACGCTCTGGCAGCCATGTTGAAACTGATGCATGTGTGGGTGCCGGAATAAGCACAAATAATAACTTCATGGATCGTAGAATTGCCAATTAGTCATTTAGACTCGAATCCTGAATGAATGATTCTTGTATCACTAGAAAAAGTTCAAACCAGGGGTTTAAAACCCAGGGACACAAAAGGGGCTTCTACGGGCTGAGAGAGGAGTCGGACGTGCAGAAGCAATCACGTCATCTGGGTATTGCCAAAAGAGGGGGCATCAACGATTGTGTTGTGGGGTCATCAGCACCAGAGATGGAAGTGCATTTTCTCGCATTGAAATAAGTTTGTATCACACTCACAGTTTCGATCACGTGCTCAACGACCACACCCAGTTGTATCTGACTTGAGAAAAGAAAAGAGATATTTTATTTGCTTTTCTTTTTTTTTAATCAATTCACCGCAACCAAGGCGATAATACCACTAAAATGCAAGAGGCTATTGTGAGTGAAAGAGAATGAAAGGACTTTAGAAGTAATCGTAAACCCAATCCTAAAAAAAGGTAACAAGGGATAAACCTTTACTCCTGTCCAAAAGACTGGGGAGTAGTGTAAACAAGACGATAGACAAATACATCTATTCTTATCGAGAAAAAAAATTCAGAGTTCAGGAGAAGATGCCAGAAGTATAGAGTATATTTTAGAAGGAACCAGAAACTCAATTCTAAACAGGAAGCAAGAGATAAACCTCTACTCTTGTTCGAAAGATGAAGTGTAAACTGGACAGTAAGCGAACTTATCTGCTTCTATTCTGTTACGACAAACTCTTGACTGTTTTTCTGTATAGATTTCTAGATTCTCGACAAAATCCAAAACGTCTGTTATGTTATCGGTCCTGACCTGACATCTCGACTTTTCTATTTCTTCCCGCTGTTATTTCTATAATTATTTTCGTGCCTGTTGTTCTAATGTGCTTTCCTCTTCGATACATCGGATTTAAAGTACTACTAGATTGGCAACTAGGTCTCATTTTTTTCTGTTGAAATAGCTAGATATTTAAGAGTTAGAGTTTTGTTTAACGGCATATCAACCTCTATGGGTGATTTAATGCCAAAAAGGTGGTGTTTTAAGGTATTTTTTAATGTTCGGTTATAGTGAGAATGTTGATTTAGCATTTGTATTGAAAAAATTGTATTGCTGGTAAAAGTTTTTCCCCATTAAAAATGTATTATGGTATTTTTTTCCATCAAAAATGTATTATGGTAATAATTTTCTCCCGCTTCAAAAATGGTAATAATTTTTTTTTCCTTCAAAAATGTATTATGGTAATTTTCTTTTCCTTCAAATATGTGTTATGGTAATAATTTTTCCTTCAAAAATGTATATTTTTCTATAAAAGTATTTTTATGTCTATATTTCTATAAATGTCTATTTTTATATTTTCATAGTGTTTTGACCCCAGTTTGGGGGTTAGCTATTTTCCCATAGATGGGATCTTAACAGGTGCTACCGCTCCGGGTCAGGGTGGACCAGAGAACAACAGCAATTGTCGGATGCAGCTTACCGTCATACGCAGGACCTGACATACATATATATATATATATATATATATATATATATATATAGTTTGTCTCACGTCATACCCCACTGGAACTCTCTTCCGATTCTTGCTTCCTTGCTACCTACAGTAAGGTCAGGAGATTGAAAGTTTTGAGGAGCGTGGAACCACCTCTTAATTGCTGTTGTTCCCAAGTCCACCTTGACTAAGGGTGGTAGCACCTGTTAGGGTCCCAGCTATGAACAAATAATGAACCCCTAAACAAAAATAAAATACTATGAAAGTGTAAAAATACCAGCAGTATATTTTTATATAAAGCAAATTACCAACAATGCCTATTTGTAGTAAAACTACCAAAAATACATATTTATAGTTAAATAAAAATACATATTCATAGCAAAATGACCAAAAATACATTTTTTCTGTAGTTCAAGGCATAAAAATATCTTCAGTTGAAGCAATGAAATTTGTTCAAATTATTTAGATTTCAGCATTAAATAACTCATAAAGGTATTAATATGTCACTAAACAAAATCAACCAAAATCCAAATATTTAGATTTCAGCAATACAGAGGTTAATATGCTGCTAAACAAAATTAATAAACCAAAATCCAAATATTTAGATTTGTAGATGTATCCGTTATGTTTATTTAATTGGCCTTGTGCCAAACTTAATCGAATTCCCACAATTTAAAATTATCAGAAGGTTAAACTGATAAAACTGTCTCATTTGCATAATTACGTGAAAATGTGTTTTATCGAGCAGAATAACATCCAATTTGTTTGGACGAAATTATTAAATTGTAAAAATGTTCTAAGAAAAAGTAAGAGTAGCATATGATTTAAAGAATTTAGAGTTTGTTTGTTGTAGTGAAATGTGATTTGTGCAGAAAAAGGAAAGTGTATGTATTGCTGTGTGTATCAACAAATAGTTGTAACGTCTTTATTCCTCTCTTTCTTTTTTGTGAACGGTGGTTAGGTGAAGAGGCAGAAGAAGAAATAAAAAAACGGCACGAGAGAGAAAGTGAGGGAGTGCGAATGCGAGTTGCCGGGAAAATTGTGTCCGAACGACAACCTGGGAAATCTTCTCTTGCATTATGACTGATTGTGCTCGTCTCTCTCTCTCTCTCTCTCTCTCTCTCTCTCTCTCTCTCTCTCTCTCTCTCTCTCTCTCTCTGCTCCTTTGTCTCTGTTTAATTCAACTTTCTTTCATTATTTATATCAAAAATTAATTTGACATCGGCTCGCTACTTTTTCTCAGTTTGTAAGTTGCTACCTTTTTCTATTGGTCAAATACATTTCACACAGGCTCGCGAAACTTTTCAGCTCGGTGCTAGTCTCTTTTTCTATTGGTCAAAATAGTCATTTTTATTCCATATTCACCATAGATTTCAGCATAAATTAACTCATAAAGGTATTGATATGTCGCTAAACAAAATCAACCAATGATCTTTACAAATTTAAATGCAACGTCAGACGCCATCTTCAACCGTCCTGAACCCTGTTGTTTCATTGTCATTTCTCTTAACTAAAGTTTTTTCATTCTTTTCCATTCCCAGTAACGCCATTACATCTTCGTGGCATTAACGCCTTTCTTGTGATAAAACGATTAAAATAAAGAAATAATGCTGCGACTATAATTGCTTTTTATATATATTTTTAACATCTTCACTGTCATATTCATTATCACAAAAATATATTTATATTACGTCTTAGTGGCATTATCGCCTTACTTGAGATGAACCGGTTAAACAAACATAAAATGTAGCATACATATAAGCGTATTTATTTAAAATTGGGCGATATATGATCTAGAGCTGAGAACACACACACACACACACACATTTTTTTTAATCATATTACCCCGAGCAAGGCGGTAACGCCACTGATGTGGAGGGGGCTACGCAAGAGTGAAAAGATTTGGAAAAGAGAAAGTCGGAAACCACATCCTAAACAGGGAACAAGGGATGAGCCTCTACACCTGTACAACAGACGTGGGTGGAGTATGAACCGGGCGATAGTTTATTCTATCTACTCCAATTGAAATAAAAAGAAAAAGAAAAAAGAAAAAGAAAAGTGAAAAGATTGGAAAAGAGAAAGCCGGAAACCACATCCTAAACAGGATACAAGGGATTAGCCTCTACACCTGTAAAATAGACGTGGGTGGAGTGTGAACCGGGTGATAGTCTATCTACTCCAATTGAAAAAAAAATTAAAAAATTAAAAAAATAAAAAATAAGAAAAATAAAAGTGAAAAGATTGGAAAAGAGAAGGCCGGAAACTACATCCTAAACAGGGAACAAGGGATGAGCCTCTACACCTGTCCAATAGACGTGGGTGGAGTACATTCATATTTAAATAGATGTCTGATACCGCAGAACTGATATCCTTTTTACGGCCAATGCCTCATCAGAAGAATCGTTGCTGGCTAATGAAGAAAGGTTACCTTTTAGGGAAAAATATGCGGTTTTGTCTGTTTAAAATAGAAATGAGTGACTCTTGGTCTTCCGGTCATAGTTCATTTGATGCAGATCTCCGCCTCTTTTCCTTTTCAATTACTCTCTCCATAACTTCTCTCCTCTTCCTCCTGTGTTCTCCACCGGACCGTACGCACTGAAGCAACAAAACTAAGTTTTATTGATTTATTAGATTCAGGAGTAAATATTTGCGACTTTATCAATTTCTTCTTCGAATCTAAACCGTTTTTTTTTCTTTCTCTTTTCTTTTTTTTTTTTTTTTGTCGTCATTTTGTCATTGTTAGTTGACTGTAAGGATAAAAAAATAAGTTATTTACTAAGTGTAACTTAGTCTTGGCACAAGGCCCCATGCAGTGGGGACAGTTTTCCGTTTCAAATTTTCCTTAATTTGATTTTAGGCTTTAGGCGATTCCGTTTTTTTCGTTTTCAGTCGAAAATTTCATTCTCCCACTACGTTTTCAGTATAGATTTGTTTTTGCTTCATCATAATCAGTCAGTCAGTTAAGTGCCATACTTGATACATGCTCGGGCGATCATGTCTCAGAAGAGACATAACTGTCTGGACAGAACATTATCCTGCAGCAGGTTGCTATTACATTCTGCGGTAGACTGGTTGCCAGCCAAGGCTATAGAACCCAATCTGTCCTACTATTTAACCCATAACTAGAGGGAAGAGATGGATTAATACCTTTCCGAAGAGTATTTGCGCGTAAGTGAAGGCAAAGAACTCAACTGAAATTCAAACTCGGCTCCCCGATTTCTCGTTCCGAGCCGATATCAACTGCACCACAACGCACATAAATACTTCGTGAGAAAGCGTAACAATTTTATTAAAAATAAATAAAAAACAAGACAATAAAAAGAAAACGAAAATATTTACTAGCTCGAATATGCTCCCATTCGATAAGTTGCTCCAACTTGATAGGGTTTCGTACGTCATTCTTCTGACCTTAATCTAACTTGATGAGTTTCTGGGACAACCCTTGCAAAGAATGCGACAATCCTAAATAAGAATTAAGTGCAAGTGGCAAGACTTGGAGAAAAGTAGCAACACAAAGTCATCCAGAGACAAAAAGCTACAACATCATTTGATCACTTTGAAAATTATTAAATATGATTTTTGAAAAAAAAATTTAATGTCAAATTTGGCTTTCTGGAATGACAAACTGTCACCATGAAAAGAAAGATAAAACAAAAGGACGAAACTTTTATTTCCCCACCTCACATAGATCATTTTTTATCAAGCCAACTTCGTAAAAATTGGTTTGTAAATACTGTAAACTGTAGGGAAACAATTGATATTTTTTTTTAATCACATCACCCCAAGCAAGGCGGTAAGGCCACTGGTGTGCAGGGGGCTACGTAAGAGTGAATAGATTGGAAAAGAGAAAGTCGGAAACCACGACCTAAACAGGGAACAAGGGAGGAGCTTCTACACCTGTTCAACAGACGTGGGTGGAGTGTGAACCGGGCGATAATTCAGTCTATCTACTCCAATTGAGAAAAAAATAAACAAAAAAGAAAGTGAAAAGATTGGAAAAGAGAAAGCCGGAAACCACATAGAGGAATGTATTAAAACATTACTGACTTTATTCTTTGATTTTTGTTGGTATTAACCAGAAACCTTACCACTGCGGCCGGATGTGACACAAGGTCGATTATTTAATATGGGAATTCTGAGCCCGTAAGCTCGGGTAAAATTTTCCATAGACCTTGTTTAAGGCAGGATCGGACACCTGTCTGTTTGTTTCCCCAAACGCGACTCTGCTCTTCGACAGAGCCTCGTATGGGTTCCTCTCCGCTCGTAGGTAGAAAGTCCGACAAGGTAGACTTAACAGAAGTTTGGAAGTTTGATGTCTGTTGGACGAGTGAGTTAGGAAAGGCAAACATGGTAACACATTACAAATGACAGTTGACAAATTTGATTGATAGGGAAAAAATTTCCATTTCAATATAGCGATTTCTATTTCAAGTAGACCATTTCGTTTTTCCGTTTTCATGGGTAAAAATGACCCACTACACATGGCCCCTAGTGAAGATTGAACTCACTAGTAATCATCCACAAGAATATCTTGCTGACCATGATGCAACACCCATGAGACAAAAAAAAAACCCCAAAAAACAGGATTGAAAAAGACGAAAAGAATAAAGAAAAGTACGAATAAAAAGGGAAGAAAATAAGACTAGATTCTCTCCCTATATACCATGTCCTTTTACAGTATGTAGTCGATAATGTCTCTCCACAACCTCTTGTCCGTTATCAAATTAAATTTGAGAATCGAGTACTGTTGTCATATTTGGGGAGAAGCTGTCCAGTCATCAATTTCTATTCTCGATAGTGTTCAAAAGCGTCCTTGTGGGTGACAAATTCTATTCCACCCTCCAACCTCTCTTACACAGGTGGGATAGAGTAAACTTCTCCCTGCTCTATCGCTACTTCCATGAAAGTGCTCGGATGAACTACATTTCTTGATTCCGCCAGATTTAACCTTCACGTCTGAGACCCGCCGTCGAATGATTTTTTGTGATCTTGGTATTTTTAAAGAATCGGATAAAATGATTTCTGTGATCTTAGTATCTTTAAAGAATCGGGTTAAATAGTTTTGTGATCTAGGTATATTAAAGTATCGAGTTAAAGGATTTTGTGATTTTGGTACTTTTAAAAGATCGTATTAAATGATTTTTGTAATTTTGGTATATTTAAAAAATCTTATTAAATGATTTTGCGATCTTGGAATTTTTAAAGAATCGGATTAAATGATTTTGTGATCTTGTTGTTTTTAGAGAATAGGATGAAATGATTTTTGTGATCTTCGTCTTTTTAAAAAATCGGATTATATGATTTTTTTGTGATGTTAGTATTGTTAATGTATCGGGTTAAATTATTTTTGTGATCTTCGTCTTTTTAAAGAACCGGGTTAACTGATTTTTGTGATCTTGCATTTTTGAAGAATCAGGTTAAATATTTTTTGTGATATTGGTAATTTTAAAGTAGAGGGTTAAATGATTTTTGTGATCTTCGCCTTCTTAAAAATTGTATTAAATGATTTTTTGTAATCTTAGTATTAGAATCGAATTAGATAATTTTTGTGATTTTCGTCTTTTTAAAAATCAGAATAAATGATTTTTTTGTGATCATAGTATTTTTAAAAATCGAGTTAAATGATTTTGTGATCTTTCTATTATTAAAGTAACGGGTGAAATATTTTTTTAAAAAAATCGGATAACATGATTTTTGTAATCTTAGTGTTTTTAAAGAATCGGTTTAAATGATTTTGTGATCTACTTTTTAAAGAATCGGATAAAATGATTTTTGTGAAGTTCGTCTTTTCAAAGAATTAAATGAAATGATTTTTGTGATCTTCATATTTTTAAAGAATCGGGTAAAATGATTTTTTTGATTTTGGTATTTTTAATGTATCGGGTTAAAGGATTTTGTGGCCTTGGTATTTTTAAAGAATCATATTAAATAAATTTTTTTAGCTTGGTATATTTAAAGTAGCGGGTTAAATGATTTTTTTACTTGGACTTTTTAAAGAATCTTATTAAATGATTTTTGTGATCTTCGTCTTTTTAAAGAATCGGGTTAAATGATTTTGTGATCTTGATATTTTCAAAGTATCAGTTTAAATGATTTTGTGATCTTCGTCTTTTTAAAGAATCGGAATATATTATTTTGTGATCTACTGATTTATTCAAAAAATAGTAGCCGTAGCTCCTCACTTGAAGCAGAGAAATGTATAGCCTAATATTCACCACATATTCACCTAATTTCACCTCAGCTGTAGTCGGGTGGATGTGCGTTGTGGTGCATTGGATATCGGCTCGGAACGAGAAATCGGGGAGCCGAGTTCGAATTCCAGCTGAATTCATTGCATTCACTTCCGCGCAAATACCCTTGGGAAAGGTATTAATCCGCCTGTTCCTTCCAGTTATGGGTTAAATAACAGAACAGATTGGGTTCTATAGCCTTGGTCGGCAACCAGTCTACCGCAGAAAGCAATGGCAACCTACTGCGGGATAATCTTCTGCCCAGTCAGTCATGTCTCTGTCGAGACTTGATCGCCCAAGCGTGTATCACGTATGGCACTTAACTGACTGACTGTAGTCGGGTATTGAACTCAACTATTTGGGTCAACCACCGCTTTATCCACTAAAAGAAGCGATAGTCGAAAGAGGCGAACAGAATTTTTGAAAGTTGAGTTAAAGTGATTTAATTGATACCGAGACATCTAAAGGAGCATGGCTCGTGGAACTAGAACAATCTATCCCGGTGAACGAAATAAAGGGTTCACTTTGATATTGTAATCATCTGAAGAATGCCCGGAGCGTACAACGGTCTAAACATCGTGAAAATGACAACAAAGATGAGGACAACAGTCCGCGCAATGTAAATAATGTAAGGAAAATGTTAATATATTTTTTAATAAAGAGTTAGTGTGTAATTAAAAGGAAAAGATATGGAAAATACGCAAGTTTATTTATTTTAAAAAATTGAAATAAAAAAAAACTTAATATGCTAAGTAATCGAAAGTTAACTTCTTAGACGAAATCAAGGATTTGAACGAAAAAAATAAGAAAATAAAATTAAAAGTAAAAATGTCAGTCAGTTAAGTGCCATATGTGATACACGCTTGGACGATCATGTCTCGAAACCGCAGTAGGTTTCTATTAATTTCTGCGGTAGATTGGTTGCCAACCAAGGCTATAGAACCTAATCTCTCCGGCTATTTAACTATTTCTATTTAGATATTTAGAGGGAGAATAGACGGATTACCGAGCATTTGAGCAATGATGAGGTTTTGGAAAGGGTGGAAACAAAAAAGGATATTAATATTGAGCATTTAAAGATGCCAACTAAAGTTCCTGGGACATGCAATAAGGAAGGAGGGCTTGGAGAATCTGATACTAACAGGCCAGATAGAGGGGAAACGGGACAGAGGAAAGCAGCGGATAACATATTTGAAGGGCCTGAGCAGGTGAATGACAGAACGGGGGTTGCGTGGTGTTACAGGAGAAAGCATGCTAAGAGCCACCGGCGATAGGGAGACGTTGAAGGCCATGATGGCTACGTCCTGAAAGGACAAGGCATATAGAAGAAGAAGAAGAAGAAGAAGAAGAAGAAGAAGAAGAAGAAGAATACCTTTTCCAAGGATATTTGTGTGTAAGTGAATGCAACGAATTCGACTGGAATTCGAACTCTGATCCCCGAGCCAATATCCATTGAAGCACAACGCACTTCATTTTTCTTAGACGAGATCAAGAATTTGAACGAAAAGAGGGAAAAAGAAAAGAAATAGTAAAAATATCAGTCAGTCAGTTAAGTGCCATACATGATACACGCTTTGAGCGATCATGTCTCTTTTGAGAGATGACTAACTAGACAGAAGATTATCCCGCAGTAGGTTACTATTGCTTTCTGCGGTAGACTGGTTGCCAGCCAAGGCTATAGAACCCAAACTGTCCTATTATTTAACCCATAACTGGAGGGAAGAGACGGATTAATACATATCCCAATGGTATTTGTGCGTAAGTACTTTCATGGCTTCTGCTCAGACGAACTTAAGTCACTGATGCCTCCTCAACAGGTGTTTACTCGTGCAACCAGACTGGCAACTGGGTCCCACCCATTCACAGTCAGGTTAGCCAAATGCAGACGACAATTCTACTCCTGCAGCTTCTTCTCTCGCACTTCCCGCCTGTGGAACTCGCTCCCGTATTCTTGCTTTCCTGATGGCCACAACCTCCAGAAATTTAAATGCAAAGTCAATACTCATCTACTAACCACTGGACTCTAGCTCTCTCCCCACCCCTGTATAACCTTCCCTTTCTCTCCACCTATGTATCTGTCATCGCACCTGCTTTCTATTGTTCCTTTCTAACTAGTTTGTACTCCTCACTCTTTTCTAATTAATCTTTTTACATTTATGTAGCCCCCTGCACATCAGTGGCGTTTCCGCCTTGCTCGGGGTGAAATGATTAAAAAAAAAGTGAATTCATGGTATTCAACTGGAAATCGAACTCGGCTCTCCGATTTGTCGTTCCAAAGTCAGCAAGATAAACATTTCTTTCTTTCTTTTTTCATTTCTTCCATTTTCTGCTCCCCCTTTCTCTCACCAGTTTTAATATCAATTTTTCCATCTCTGCATTCTCTTTGTTGTTCTCTTTTTTCCGTCGGATCCTCCTCGGAAGGTAATTGAAAAATAGTAGATTGTCTTGTTCGTCTGTCTCCCTGTTTGCTTCTTCGTCGGTTCTTGTTCATCTATGAATGGAAGAAATAAATTAAACCCGATATTTCATTCACCCACCAACACGCATACTCGCCACCACTTCTTTAAATCCTTCGTCTTCGCTTTTCGACCCAGCCGATCCGTTCATGGCCTCTTCAGTGACCCCGCTTTTCTTTCTCTAGTGTTGTTATGTACACTCAATAAATCAGCCTTTCTTCTTATTCTTTGGTTTTGCACATAAACTATTCCGTTGCAAATGAAGGCTCATAAAATAAATTTGGTAAAAAGAAAAACGAGAAAAAGACATGAGGATTGGAACGAAGGATGGCTGCAGCAAGATAACAGATGGGAGAAGAAATAATGGTTTACTGCCCTCCGCTAAGTAACCTTATCTGTTTGGAAAACAAACTCAGCCTCTTCGTTCCTCAGCCACACCGTCTTACCCAACTATTTCTCTCTTTCTCATATGAACATGCGTATTCATATATTCTAAACCATTGGTAATTGTACATTTATTAATTTTTATGCTTACATTTATTACTTTTGTAGACGTGTTTTAGGCTATACATTTCTCCGTTCAAAGGTAGCGTGGGGCTATCGTTACTATTTCACGAATAAATCAGCAAATTGTGTTACCAAATATCTACTTATTGAAGACTAGCAGTATAGCCCGGCGTTGCTCGGGTGTAATGAAAGCTTTAAAAATAATCCATGGTTCTGGAGCTCAGACGCTTTGGACGTTGGCACAACAGACTAAAATGTTTCCAGTTAAAGCTTTATATATTATCGATTTTCTGCACTATTGTAAGAACTGCAATCTTGAAACTTCTGAATATCGTTTCTTATGTCTTTGTCTATGAGTGTATCAAATTTGATTAAAATCGGACCACTCCTTCTATAACCTGATTTTTTCGATTATCGATTTTTGATATTTATCGGGGGTACCTCGAAAACAAAACCTAGCTAAGAATCCTCGCAGACGCTTATAGTACAACTGTGTAAATTTTCAAGAAAATAGGTCCAGCCGTTTAGGAGTCTATAGATAATGGACACACACACACACACACACACACACACACACACACACACACACACACACACACAGAGTTCCATTTCTAAATAAGTTTAGATTTTGTCTGCAGATGTTGTAGGGAACCTGCAGAACTCGTAAATGTTTACAGTGTAAACATTTACACTAACAAATGAAAATAAAAAGGACTCTCAAACAAAAGAAATATAAATTTGAACTTTGAACCTGATTCGTGAAAAATATTTCTTTATGTGCCATATCTCTTCAGAACGTAGGCGAACATGGGCTTCCACTTACCTCTATCCCTAGTCGCTCTTAACACTTTTCCTCTTGATATCTCTCCCTAAGCCTTCTCCGTCATCCACTTGCTCAAGTCCATCAAGTAAGTATCGCATTGATCTCCCCTGTCTCTCTTTCCCTCTATCTGTCTCATGAGTGTTTGATTCTCCAAACCCTCCTTCCTCATTATGTTTTCCAGAAACTTCAGCTATCTCTTCCTGATGTTTAAACTTCCTTTTTGTTTGCATTCCCTCTAAAATCTTGTCTTTGATCACAGGCAGTCCTGATGAGAACGATATGGTTGAAACCTGGGTAGCAAGTATCAAATCAATATTTCGTTCTGTAATATATTATTAACTCTGCATATTCAGTTCTTTTGATTGTGCATTGAACATTTTTTAAATAATCGTCCTCTAGTCTAACAACTACCTTCTTACTGTTTTATATATATATATATATATATATATATAGATATAGATATAAGTACAAAGAGTTTATTTCTTTAGCTCAGTAGATTGCTTGCCAAAATACATTTTATCAGTAAAACCACTGAAAAAAACATCAACTTCGGTGCTAAACATTAACATCATCACAATTAATATATATATATATATATATATATATATATATATATATATATATATGTTGACAGCAATCCTTCTTTTATACATATTTTGATTTTCATTGAATGCGAAGGTCAAGGAAATTTTTGTAATTTTTTATTGAGTTATTTTGCGTCCTTATAATTAATCTCTTAGAAAAATCAACATTATTTTATTGGATTCTTATTTTTGAGTAGCTGTCCCGTTTAGTTATTAAACTGTATAGTTATTTATTGCCATCTCATACAAGAAATCCTATTAGGATTTATTAGAAGGTCATCAGAAGGTGTAAGTTTAGATATTGGAATGTGGAAAAATAAAATATTTCGCTTGTAGATTTAAAGTAATTTTTTTTAACTAAACAGAATAACATAAATTTGTAGAAGTTAAATATTCAGCGAGAAATAATAGTAAGGATTTAAGTGAATCAAGAGTTCGTAGATGTAATTTATGCGTATGTAAAGATTAACAGGATAGTAATGAAGTCTGTATTTCTTTCTTTTCTTTATGGCGGGCGAGAAAGTGAAAAGGAAGGTGTGGCAGTAAAGGAAATTGTACTTTCAGGAGTCAGTTGAAGTATCATATTGCTGTTGTAGTTGTTTCCTTGACGGCGTGTGAGTGAAGACGAAGAAAGGAAAATTGGAAGGAGTGGAAGAATGAATGTATGTCGATGAGACATGACAGGGTCGGCGTGTTACATTTTAGCGTGTCGTCTCTATGCTCCCATCTAACTGACTGCTTCGACTTTCTTTCTATTTTTATAGACTTTTTAGCTTTTCACACTGGATTACTAACTTTTCTCAGGTCTGCAAATCACTTACTTTCATTGGTTAGAAAATTAATTTAACATCTGATCGCGAAATCCTGCTTCGTCTTTTTCTTTCCGTACGGGGTCAATCCTTTTTCTATTCGGCAAAATCAGGATTTCACACGTCATTGTGAAATTTTGTAAAAGTGAAGAGAGTTACTTTTAATTTTTAATTCTCTATCCACCACACTCCCACCCCAGCAAGAAACGAACTTGCGCCCCCCTTGTTTTAAGAAAAACCGCAGTTAAATATTTTGCTTTAATAAGGTTTCTCGAATATTCAGGTTGGGAAACAAACAATAAGTAAATATCCCTTTTAATAAATAAACGCAGCATCTACTCAAAATCGGGTATCCATTAAAATAACGTTTAGAAAGTGATTAAATCTGTCGGACAATAGATAAAACATCTTCTTAAAAAAGCTATTCTTTTACGGGAGTTAACAGAGCTGGTCACAGGAAACTATTCCCATGCCCTTTCGAATAATTATTTAGCCATTTTAAAGGCATTCATTGCACGCATACCATACTATTTACTAGAAAGATCTGTGAAGATTTCACACGGTTTTCTTATCTAAATTTTCTGATGAATCTTAATTCTTAAGTTCATGATGGAATAAGCTCATGGCGAGTTCTACGACAATCAAATATTTGTGGAAATTCCCTTATTGTATCGCTTAATATTTCAGCTTAACAACTTTAACAAATTATTGTAATAAAAATCATAAACATAAAGCTGTCGTAATTTTAAGGAGGCAAAAAATGAAAAGATTGAAAATTGACAACTTTTTTATTTCCATGAAAAACTTCCATCTCTGCTTCTTTCTTACATGCATTTTCTCATTGAAATCAAGATAGTAGCGTCTTCTTCACGCGATCAATACGGTACAGTCCATTATTTATTGGCAGACTGTGTCGATCAATCAAAAAAATGGCGGCACTTTAAATTTTCTTTTTAATCTGAAAAATTTTAGATTCCAATCAATATAATTTCGGTTTAAAATACGCTAGTGTATTTTGTTTACTGGAATTACTAAATTTAATCTCTTGACTTTCAATTAAAGCTAATTTTAAAGCTGAAATATAACTTATTTATTTTGAAAGTTTCATTTTAAAATCGGGTATCGAAAATTTATATTGAAAAGTGGAGGTATCTACTTTAAACATTTTATCTTCCTTTATTTATTTATTTATTTATTTATTTCCAGCCAGATTTCCATCTTACCAATATGACTCTTTTAATAATTTAAAAATAAATCAGCAGATGATGTTTGGTGATTGCTTACTCGGTTTTCGTTGCTGGATACTGTGCTTTTAAAAAATGGCTCATTTAACGGTCAACATTACTTTTTGTTTTATGGGTGTCAAAGAGGGTAACAAAATTTAAGCCTAAGGCAGTACTTCTCCTTCGGGAGTGTTTTTTGAGTGTTGCCACGGGGGGGGGGGGGGGCAATTTTTCCACGGTATTGCTGGTAAGTCCATTCTAAACTTCGACCCTGTGTTACATTCATATAAAATACAATAACTTCTCGGACTTTAGGCTGAGATCAAAGTGTAGAATCTGTTCTTATCAATTTAATCTGTTTCCATCTCTCTACTTCTATCTTCCTTCTTTCTTTCATTGTTTTTTTTTTCTCACTGAAAGCGAGTAATGTATTTCCCCCTCTTTGGACACGATCAAAACGCGGAATAGTTCACTATTTATGAGGTATTGCCAGGAAGTAACGGTCATACTAACTAATGATAATAGGAACATGATTATAATTGGATATATCAATTTATCGATATCTGTCCCCGATGAAAATATTGCATATATATGAATATTACCGAGATATGTGCCTTCTTCTCTTCATTGATATATATATATATATATATATATATATATATATATATATATATATATATATATATAAGTTTTATGCAAAATACTTATTTTGTAAACATGCATATATATATATATATATATTAAAGAACGAAAAGTTCACTAGATATTAGCTACCCGGGTTTCAACCATATCGGTTTCATTAGGCAATCCTGATGAGATCAATATGGTTGAAACCTGGGTAGCAAGTAACTATTAAACATTTCGTTCTTTAATATATTGTTAGCTCTGTATATTCAGTTATTTTGATTGTGCATTGAACACCTTTTCTTAACCGTTTACTGGTCTAACAACTACATTTTTTACTGTTATATATATATATATATAGTAGCGGCCATAAAATAAGGAACGGAAACAACAAAGACATAAATATGTATATTAATGATTAGCAATTAATTTTTTACTGAAGAAAGATTAGAGTATAATGCATAAATATTATACAAAGTTACAAAAATTTACATAATAGTTTTTTTTTTAAATAAAGATGAAATGGAACAAAAGAAATAAGCTACTGGACAAAAAATAAGGAACAAGGTTAATAATTTGCATAAACTTTTAATTTACATTGTTAAAAAAACTCGATAGAGCTCTTCAACAATAAATAAAAGTTCATTAGGACTTTATTTTTAAGCAATATGGCAAATTCTACACGCAAAACGCTCTCTTTTGAAGAAAAAAAAACTCATTATCGCTATCAAGAAAAAAAGTCAATTTCAGAAATTTCTGATATTGTTCATAGGTCTAAAAGTGTCGTTCATCGTGTAATTAGCAGGTATAAAACCGATAAAACGTTAGATGCAAAACTAAAATCCGGCAGACCTCCAAAAACATCGCAATGAGAAGATCGAAGAATTGTTAGAATATCTACAAAAGACCGTTTTGAAACTGCTGCATCAGTTGCCCGTAAATTTAATGAAGAGACAGATAATAATATCTCAAGGAAAACGGTTGCTCGCAGGTTAAAAAATGCAGGATTGCATGCCCGTATTCCAGCTTCGAAGCCTCTCATTTCAAAGTGAAACCAAAGGACATGCCTGGAGTATGCGAAAGAACATGTTGCTTGGACTGACGCACAATGGGATATTCATTTAAATGACGAGTTCAAGTTTACTATATTTGGTTCTGAGGGCAAAACTTACGTATGTCGTAGAACAAGCGAAAGACTGTCTTCTCAATGTGTCAAGAAAACCGTCAAGTTCGGTGACGGCAGTGTGATGGTGTGGGGAATGATTTCATCTGCAGGAGTTGGCCCTATCATCCGCGTACATGGCAATATCAATGCTGAGATTTAGAAAAGGTTCCTTCAGCAGCATGTGGTACCAAGATTACACCATAATCTTTATAAATCTTCTATTTTCATGCAGAACAATATACCTTGCCACAAGACTCAGAAGGTTATGGCTTTATTTGAAGAAGAAGGAATCGCCCTAATGAAGTAGGCAGACCAGAGCCCCGACCTGAATGCAATAGAAAATGTTTGGAAGATAATTGGAGAAGGGCTCAGAAAAGAAACCCTAAAAACCAGGATCACCTATGGGAGGGAATTACTGCTGATTTTTGCCAGAAATTAATTAGATTATGTGGTCGACGATGCAGAGTAGTTATCGAAAATAAGGGGATGTTTGCCAAATATTAAATTTTGTCGATATTTTGTTCACAATCAAGTATTAACAAGATTGTTCCTTAACTTTTGATAGTAGCCTATTTCCTTTGTTCCATTTAATCTTCATTTAAAAAAAAGCTATTATGTAAATTTTTGTAATTTTTTATAATATTTATGCATTACACCCTAATCTTTATTTGGTAAAAATTTCATTGCTAATCATACATTCCTTTTTAAGTAATTCACATATTTATGTCTTTGTTGTTTCTGTTCCTTATTTTATTGCCGCTACTAAATAAATAAGTACAAAGAGTTTGTCTCTTTAGCTGAACAGATTCATGCCGACTTCAAAGTTCCGAGAGGACACTGTTATGATGTCCTCACACCTCAGGGCTACTTTCTCTATCAAGCACTTTACATAAAAAAACTGCTTGCCAAAATACATTTTATCATTGAAAAAAAAAACAACTTTGGTGCTAAACATTTTCACAATTAAACTATATATATATATGTCGGTAACAATCCTTCTTTTAGACATGTTTTGATTTTCATTGAATGCAAAGGACAAGAAAAACTTTGTAATATTTTTATTCTGTTATTTTTGCATACCTGTCTTTTTAATTCAGCATTATTTTACTGGATACTTATATTTGAATAGCCGCCCCGTTTAGTTATTAAACGGTATATTTATTTATTGTCATTTACTATCCTGAATATTTGAGAAATCATATTAAATATATATATATATGTGCTCCCACCCCAGCAGGAAACGAACTTACACCCCCTACTTGGTAAGAAAAATATATGTCAATGATGGGTAGGGTTAATTTCTATAAAGCCTTGTATCATCACTTTATATAGACTGGTATGTTTTTATATGATGCGCATGACTCAAGTTAACTGTTATTGATTAGGATTTACATTTGTCGATTGATCTGCGATTTATTTTTTTAATGCAAGAACCATTCAAACAGAAAGTTATGTGCCACAGCACTCAACATGATTATACTAAATATGACTGAAGTGGCATCACCTTTTTTTGACTGACAATGAAAGAGAAAAGAGTGGCAAAATGATGAACGCAAAATACTGAGGCTGGGGATGTTCAGTTATGAATACAAATATACTGATGTCTGCATGTCTACAAATGGATTTATTGATATTTATCGGCTCGGAGTGAGAATTTGGAGAGCTGAGTTCAAATTCCAGTTGAATTTGTTACATTCACTTATGTGCAAATACCCTTGTGAAAGGTATTAATCCATATCTTTTCCTTCCAGCTATGGGTTAAATAGCAGGACAGATTGGTTTCTGTAGCCTTGGTTGGCTACCAGTCTACCGCAGAAAGAAATGACAGCCTACTGCAGGCGAAACTTCTGCCTACTTAATCATGGATCAAAAGAGACATGATTACCCAAACATGGCACTTAACTGACTGAATGACTGATACTTATTCATATATATATATATATATATATATATATATATATATATATATATTAATGCAGGTTTCATTGAATAATATAGACAAGTTTTGTCTATTAATTTTGTGTAGGATCCGTTCATACCGTCTGATATACTTGATGGTGATGTCGTTAATATATATATATATTTCTCATCTACTATGATAAACACATTAAATCTCTTACAAACACATAAGACATGCATGGATGAACTGGGATCAAATATGGATTGGAATCTGACAGAATGTTAGGATGAGGAACAAGGAGGAAACACTTATAAATTTAACATGTTTCATTTTTCGTTTAAACTTCTACAGAGAATTAATTAGAAAAAAAATGAAAATTCTAATATTTTATATTTTTGTACTGATTGTGCAATTATGTCTCAAAAGAGACATGACTGACTAGGGAGAAGATTTTCATACAGTAGGTTGCCATTACTTTCTGGGGTAGACTGGTTGCCAACCAAGCCTATAGAACCCAGTCTGCCCTGTTATTTAACCCATACCTGGAGGGAAGATACGGATTAATGCTCTCTGATTTCTTATTCCGAGTTGATTGAGTAAGCAGAACATATGTGTGCTTGCTCTGTTAAGCAGCATATATATATATATATATATATATATATATATATATATATATCAGTCAGTTAGTCGCCATATGTGATACACACTTGGGCAATCATGTCTCTTTTGATCCATGACTGACTAGGAAGTAAGTTGCCATTTGTTTCTGTGGTAGACTGGTTGCCAACCAAGGCTAAAGAACACAATCTGTCCTGCTATTTAATCCATAGATGGAGGCAAAAGAGATGTATTAATGTCTTTCCCATGTTTTTTTGTAAGTGGAAGCAACGAATTCAACTAGAATTTGAACTCTGCTTTTCGATTTCTCATTTGAAGCCAGTATCCACTGCACCACTACAAACACACAAACACACACACACACACATATATATATAGAGAGAGAGAAAGAGAGAGAGAGAGAGAGAAAAGAAAAACCTCTTCAGTGATGAGCAGTATGGGTTTTGATCAGCCCAATCCACTGCTGATGTCCTAGCTGCCATCACTCACAGAATCAGTGCTCTTGATGACAAACACATTTCAAAGAACATTGCATTTGATATCTCAAATGCCTTCCACAAAGTGTGACAGAAATGTTTACTACACAAACTCTACACCTAAATTATAGAATCACTAGAAGGATTTTCTTGATCATAAAATCCTTCCTAACATTTGGTGAGGTGCATGCAAATTCTCATTCCAGAGTTATATGTTTGTAAACCATTGTAATAGATGAAAACTGATTTTTTTCAAAAACTCTTTTCACTGACTACTCTTGAAAACCAGAAAGACGATAAGCTGAGTGTTTATTAGTAGAAATAACCCAAACAATTTGAGTTGTCAGTAAGGTGAAAGTCATGTTTTGTGGGAGGATAATAGATAACAAAGTCGTGGACCTAATATGAGTTCCAGATAGCATTAAAATAATAGATTAGACATAGACTGATTTTTGAAGGCACATATTGAGTCATAGCTCAAGAAGAAACCAATGACTTTTAGAAATAAGATGATTTTTGCCACCAAAAGAAAAGCAAAGAAAACAAATGATTTACAAAGACACTTGTTTAATGACGATACAGGCTTTCATAAAGTTACAGTTTCTGGGACGTGTAATGAAGAGGGCAGGCTTGGAGAATCTGATACTCACAGAGTGAATAGAGGGACAGAGAAAAACAGTGCAAGACCTACTTGATGAGCTTGATCAAATGGATAGCAGTGCAATGTTGTTCTGTCAGTTTCAGATGAATCAATCTAACAGCTCATAACTTCAATGACTAAACAACTTGCAAAACAAGATTTAAAAAATGGAGCATATATTTCACATTAACAATATCTTTATAATTTTCTTTTTTTCACAGTGGTGTTCACCCTGTACGAGGCTCTGGAGCCATTCAATGTACAGGGTTACAGAGTAAGAGGTACAGTTCATGCAGATATTTGTAGAAGATAACAGTTAACTCGAAACAGGTTAAGATTGTAGTGGCAATTTTCTTTACAATTCTTTGTCCTAAATGTTTCAACTGTTGTATTCTGAAGCCCTGTCAAGTGATTTCAGTTTATATATAAATTGAAACACATACACATATATATTCAAATTCATTTGTTTGAACATTTTTTATATATATATATATATATATATATATATATATATATATTTTAGTCAATAACACAATAATACTCACTCATACACACAGTAAAATGAACCTTCAGATAGAGGTCATCTACATTAAATGAAAACAACCTACTCTTAATAAAATCACATTTCAGTCTGGTCACAACACATTACATCACATTTAGACATATAGTTCTGTTAACATTTTGGTCTCACACCCTGTAACCTCTCTGAAGATGGCTCATGTGAGCCAAAGCTTAGAACCAGCATAAATAAAAGTTATTCAAATCTTGGACAATTTTTGTCTTTATTTTCACCTGAAATTAAAGCCAAAATATTCATTGTCTGTTATATTTAACAGTATATATCAATCACCAATCATCACCCGTTACACACAATGGTGTGTAGGGGCAGCATTTTTGCTGTTTCCATAACAAACGGTTTTTTTTTATGGGGCAGGGTTGTTAGATTTGTGCCGAACCCCCAAACCTGGAGGAAGGTGATTTTCTAAGCATAGCTTAGACATGACTTATAGCCGAAAGTAAGGGACACCTAGTGAGGATCAAACTCACTACTCAATTGTAATGTTCAAGCAAGACAAGCTTGCTAACCATTACACCACTGCCAGGTGCCTATATATATATATATATATATATATATATATATAAGCCGCATATCTTCATTCAAACATGTTTCATTGAACAATATAGTCATATTGTGTTTATTTTTGTAATAAATCTTTCCAATTGGCTGATCAGTTCCTTGCTGTTAAGCTGAAATTCAAGAAGGAAGGAACCATAGTTTTTGTTAACCTAAGTACTTTTGATATTCTCTAAAATCATGTTCAGGGAAACATTACAAAGATAAACTTTTTGTAACTGCAATAAAATAATTACCAAGCACGTTTGCACATGTTTTTAAAAATTACCATCACAACAGAATACAGATTTTATTACTAATTTGCAGCATTAGTAACTTATGCTTTAATTGGAGATTAAGTGAAAGCAACTCTCCTAAATACAGGGCCAGTCCAGACATATTCAGAGGTAGTACACATCCGCCCTGCCTAAATAGTTCAGTACTCTTCATTGTGCTATACTTGCAAATAGTTGCAAGGACAAGATGATAACATTACTTTTTCAGACAATCTCATCACAGAGACTTCAAGAAACAGAAATGCAATTCCATGAAATGATACTGAGAATACCATAAAATGAAAAACAGGACACTTATGCTTAGCACCAAGAAGAGATAGTTGACATTTCTATGGCACATAATGAGGAAAAAGGCTTGGAAAATTTAATGCTCACAGGACATATTGAAGGGCAGAGAAATGCAGTGAATAATCTACTTGACAAGATTGTTTAAATGGTTGGCAGAATAGGGATTAGGAGAGATAGAAAAAAGACAAACTTTATTAAGAGCTACAGAAGGCAGGAAATGGAATGTAAAAAGGTTTAAGTACAATCAAATATCAAATGGTCATTTAATTAGTGAACTAATGGTCAAAACAGTTACAAGTTAATCCTTTGAATAAACTTTGGTGATTTCTATATCTGAAAGAAATGGAATGGATTAAGATTTACTGTGATAAGCAGGTCAATGTTTTGAGGCTGTGTTCCTTTTTTTTTTCTTTTGTGCCATTTTTTGGAGAACTAGACATTTCATGATTCACTGTTTGAAGGTCACTGTTAAAAAAGTAAGTCACATCAGGCACTTGACTAAAATATTTCAAAGAAACAAATTTTTTAGTAAGAAATAACCTTCATTTGGACACAATGATAGTTTTTTAGCTGTTTTCAGTAACCATATTACAGATGATCCCAAGCATTCTTTCCCTAATTTCCTGACTTCCAGCTTTTTTCCCTGTTTTTTTGGCTTCTTCCTAGTACTCTGATAATATCTGACATGACTTTCCACAACATGTTTCACAATTTTATTATCATAGGATAAATAGCGAATATCTCTAAAAGAAATAACTTACTTTGGAACCCCTTTCCAATAGCACAACCTGTTTATTTGGTGGCCTCCCTAATGATCAGACCATTAATAACATTCACTCTATTTTGTGTTGACTGCTTGAAGGTTATAATAGTGAATGCTTTTTATGTTGTACTTAAATAACATAGTTTCTGGTTTGTAAATTATTGAACAGAAAATTGTTGGAATTGTTGACAATTTTTGTATCTACTCTGGTCATGAAGCATTTCCTGTTGGATATTCGCACTGTTTTATCTTTTGATGTCGTTTTATTTCCAGTATTGATTGTATTCAAAGTAATTATCTACCAATGAACATTTTTTTTTCCCAAAATGCACCAGGCTATCTATTTGTGTTTTATTTTTCTTTGTCCTGCTTCTATATCACTATTTTTAACAGTTTGTTTATTTTCTGAAAATGACTTCAAAAAATTGTTAAAAATTCACATTATATTGTCTCTTGCATTGTTTGCATGAATGAGATTTTTAATGAAATGAAATGAAATTTATTTTAAACTGAAAGTAGGATTTCTTCTTTTTTTTAAATTTGTACTGCATTTTGCAATAATGTATTATTATCCATATTATTATTATTTATCCATGCAATTTTGTTAACATTAATCAAATGACTTTAATTTTTTAATATCAATCACTCATCTGGAATCTTATTTCAGATAATATTGTGTAATTGAATGTGCATTGTGGTACGGTGTATATCGACTAAAAATGAGAAATCAGAGTGACAAGTTTGAATTCCAGTTGCGTTTGTTGTATTCCCTTGGGAAAGGTATTAATCCATCTATTCCCTCCAGCTATGGGTTAAATAGCAGGGCAGACTGGGTTCTATAGTCTTGGTTGGCAACCAGTCTACCCCAAAAAGCAATGGCAATCTACTGTATGAAAATCTTCTGCCTAGTCTGTCATGTCTCTTTCGAGACATAATCGCCCAAGCGTGTATCACGTATGGCACTTAACTGACTGATTGTGCAACCTTGATAATGAAAAGAATAAGAAATTTGTCTAAACTTGTGGAAT
Organism: Ascarosepion bandense; assembly: GCA_037127315.1. NCBI lineage: Eukaryota > Metazoa > Mollusca > Cephalopoda > Sepiida > Sepiidae > Ascarosepion > Ascarosepion bandense. Next base: position 1,983,944 of record JBBBDQ010001375.1, on the reverse strand, counting down.
TATAATTATTTTCTCTGCATTCATATAAACAAGAGTACAAAGTAATACCTACACATGCACTATAAATTTATGAAAGCAATTAACTCATGTTGCTGTGATTAATAAGCTTTCTTTAACTCTTGGAGTAACACCATCTACCTACCAATTGTAAAATGTTGTTATATTTTTACAAAATATTAATCACTTTATAAGATCTTCAACAAAAACTACTCTTTAGATCCAATGTGAATTCTATATTGATTGTTTTATAAGCACTATTCTTTATATCCAATGTATTTTTATATGAATGGTTTCAAAAGTTCTTCTACAAGAATTTTACATTATATCTAATTTGTTTTTATATCAATGGTTTCAAAAGATCTTTTACAAGAATTGCACTTTATATGCAATGTGTTTTTATATTAATGGTTTTATAAGATCTTTAACAGCAACTACTCTTTAAATTCAATGTAGTTTTATATTAATGGTTTTATAAGATTATAAGTTTTCAATAAACACTACTCTTTAAATCCAGTTTGTTTTTATGTTAACAGTTTTATAAGATCATTAATAAGCACTACTTGTCTTACAGCCATATAACATTGAAACACAGGTTCTCATGCAATTGACAAAGTTAAGCAATCTAAAATATAGCCAGTACCTAGATGGGTGACTAGTTGAACATGCAGGTGGTATAATTGATAATGGTTCAGAATTTTTAATCAAAGAGCTGTGATATTGTTATTGTACTCACTTATGCACAAATACCCTTGGGAAAATTCACCTCTCCTCCCCTAGCTATGGGTTAATTAGTAAGACTTGTCACACTCAATCATTATTTTCTACCCAAATACTTTTTAAATTCCTACAATGCAAAAATATTTTTTGACCTTAAATAATCTGCAATGTGTTGATAAGTCATAGAAAATTAATGATTCAATCAAAACATTTATCTTAAATTGAGTGTTCAGTTTGAAATTCTTTTAACTTGAACAAAAAAACCTGATGAAGGTCTATGTGTACAGCAGCCAAAATGTTCTAATAATAACAACAAAGATGAGAATAATAGTCCACATCTAATTAATGTAAATAATAGAAGATAATATAACAAATATGAGGACGCTAGTCCACATGTAAATAATGACTTTTCATCCCAGAAATTCAGACAGAAGATGGTCAGATGATAATATAACAAATATGAGGACACTAGTCCACATGTAAATAATGTAAATAATGACTTTTGTCCCAGAAATTCAGACAGAAGATGATCAGATGATAATATAACAAATATGAGGACACTAGTCCACATGTAAATAATGTAAATAATAACTTTTCATAGCAGAAATTTAAACAGAAGGCAATCAGATGATAATAATGACAAAGTTGAGGACAATAGTTGACAGGTAAATAATGTAAATTATAACTTATCATACCAGAAATTAACTATTCAAATCAATAAGCACTACTCTTTAGATTCAATGGGATTCTAAATCAAACATATATTTATTACAGGGGGAATAAAATATCTCAACAGTATTATCATATCAGAAACTTTTAGGATCATTTCCAAAAATTAACAGCAGGCATTATTGCAAGATAATTTTGAGGGACTTCCCATTAGGAACAAACATGTTACAATTCTGAAAAGGCATAAACAATTAACAATAATAACAAATAAAAAGCAAATATTCATGCTATATTGATATAAAACCCTTCATTGTTGATGGTTTCTCACCTGTTATTATTTTCATACAATATCTTAAAAATATTGCAGTAATTTAAGGACATCACATTAAATAGATACTAAAATATATAACTTCTAAGTCAATGAGATTCATTAAGAATTCATCAAATTGTGAGAATATCTTTTTAATATTAAAATACAGAACTTCCTATATGATCATGAAACATACATTACTGTTTCTCATACAAATATTTTATCCTTTCTTATTTTATTGGCTAATCAATCGAATTATTGAAGAATCCTTCAAATCATCTGCTTTCTATCATCATGGCTGATACTAACTCCAAGAGAGTAACTCATTATACCTTCTTGGACTACCATTCTTGAATGACATGAAGTTGAAAGATTACATTGAATCAGTTGGTAGATCAGCCATTATGAAACTTGCTTTACTGTGTCATGCTAAACAATTTTTCTCACCAGAAACTATCTTGCATATCTATAAGTCTACCATTCATCTATGCTTAGAATATTACTGTCATATATGGTACAGTGCTCCTGAAATATATCTAGAGATCCTTGACAAAATCTAAAGCTGAATCTGCAATATTATTAACCCTGATGCAGCATCTTGGTTTTAGTCATATTCCCAATGCTGTAAAGTTTCCTCCCTGTCTGTTTTCTATAAATACTTTCATGGCAATTGTTCGGATGAGTTCATTGCTATGCGACCTAAACTTTTTTAATTTAAGACAAGTCACTCGGCTGGCATCAAGATCTCATCAATTTGCTGTTGAGCTGGCTAGATGTATCCATAATTTCTATGCTAATAGTTTATTTCTCACACTTTTTGCTTGTGGAACTCTCTTCTGGCTCCATGCATTCCAGCCAACATTAATCTGCAAAAATTTAAATGCAATGTCACTCACTATCTACTATCCTCCTGATTGCTTTTCTTTATTTCTCACTCCTTAGTAATGTTTCTGTTTCTTAATTCTTCCACTCTTGTGTCTTGGTGGCTTTAGTCCCTTACTTAGGGTGAACTAGATTTATTCAGGTTTTTTGCATATCTCCTTTAAATATTTTTTGAGTAGGATATGTTGAAGTAGCTTTTTAAAAAATAAAAATCCTATATCACTCACCAAAATTTCCAATCTCTCACTATTTTCTGTTCAGTTCCTCATCACACACCCAACAGTTGAAAACACCCACTGTTGGATAATATCACCCATGTTTGGAAACCCTGGTCTACGCCCTACCGAGAACAGTTTATTCTCTATATAATAATATTTGTGACTAACAGAACTGAAGATCTTATACATAACACCATACGGAATAAAACTAACTGAAGAATTTCTATAAAAAAAGAATTGTAAAGAATCAATAACACCTAGAAAGTTTTTTGTGTTTAACTAGTATGTGAATGATCTTTTTTTTTCTTCTCTCACTTAAAAAAAGTAAGTTTTTGTTATTTTTTTTATTTGTTTTTATTTTTTGCTAGGATGCAGTGGGAAAATACAGAGATGATGAAAATGACCAAAGGCGCTCAATGATTTCAGATTGTATCTGTGACAGTGAAGATGGGTGGAGTGTTATACACAGGAAGTAGGAAAAAGAGATACAGTAAGTTGTTTTGAACTCTTGTTTGTTTATTTACACTATTTATATTTGGACTATTATCCTCATCTTTGTTGTTATAACAATATTTTGGTGGTTGTTCACTCCTGCCTTCATCTTTTGCATTTTTTTCCTTTGCTAGTTGTGTGTGAATTTCTGGGATAAAGGGTTTTCATTATTTACACTATTTATATTCGGATTTCCGTTGTGATGCAGCTCAGAATGAGAAATTGGAAAGGCCAAGTTTGAATTCCAATTGTATTAATTGCATTCACTTGTGCACAAATACCCTTGGAAAATCAGTATCTTCTCTCCAGCTATGGGTTAAATAACAGGACAGATTGGGTTCTAAAGCCTTGGTTGGCAAACAATCTACCACCGTAAGTAATGGCAACCAGCTGTTCAGTCAGTCATGTTATTTTGAGATATATGGCATTTAACTGACTGACTGATATTTGAACTATTATCCTCATCTTTGTTGTTGTTATCACAATATTTCAGGTATTGTCCTCTCCTGCCTTCAGCTTTTGTGTTTTTATCACCTGCTAGATCTGTCTGAATTTTTAGGGTGACGGGTTATCATTGTTTACATTATGTATATTTGAAGTATTTTTCTCATCTTTGTTGTTGTTATCACAATATGTTGGTCGTTGTACCCTCCAGCCTTCATTTTTTGTGTTATTATCACTTGCTAGTTCTTTCTGAATTTTTGGGATGAAGGACTATCATTGTTTACATTATTTATATTTGGACTATTATCCTCATCTTTGTTGTTGTTATCACTATGTTTCAGACATTGTGCCCTCCAACTTTCCTCATTGATCCTTGTATCCTACTGGGAATGCATTTCTGGAATGAGAAGTTATCATTATTTACACTAATTATATTAAAGCTATTGTCCTTATCTTTGTTGTTTTTATTGCAATGTTTTAGCTACTGTGCCTTGTTTCTTTTTTGCTTTTTGTTTTTTCATGAAATTAACATGGAATGAACATTCTTTATTAATTATCTGATATTAAACTTTACACAATGAGTAAATTCATACAATTGCTACCATAAAAGCAGTAACAGTACTTCCAACAAAGATTTCATCTGATGATGAATCAGAAGTCTGGGAAAATGAATAGCATCTCAGTTTTAATCAAGGCAAGAGGAGTAGAGGGAAACAATGAGTAACTTACCTATAGTATAGGAAGTTTTGGAGAACCATGATCAACCACATGAGTTTGCATAAATGGTTTGTAGAGCAGGGAATGGGAATTATAGTAAAAAACAAATATTGCTGAGAGCTACAAAAGATAGGAAATTGTGGAGAGCCATGATCGCCCACGTTCTGAAGGGACAAGAGAAACAGTGAGTAGCCTGCCTAATGAACTTATATAAATGGGTGGCAGAGAAGGGAATAGAAATGACAGTAAAATAAAACACTGCTAAGAGCTATGCAGGAAAAAAATTGTGGAGAGCCATGATCAACCATGTCCTGAAGTGACAGTGGAAAATAGTGAGTATTCTACAGAACAAGCTTGTGTAAATGGATAGCAAAGCAGGGAATATCAATTATAGCAAAAAAAAACAAATATTACTAAAAGATCTGAAGAATAGGAAGTTGTGGGGAGCCATGGTCACCCTTGTCCTGAAGAGACAATGAGTAACCTACCTAATGAGCTTGTGCAAATGGATGGCAGAGCAGGGAATTGTAATGATAGTAAAAACAAACATTGCTAAGAGCTACAAAGGGTAGGAAGTTGTGGAGAGTCATGATACCAGGAGAAGAAAGAGACTATGTTATAAAATAACTAGACATTTATTATACATGAAAAAATCTCAGCTGATGAGATTGCTTCATTTATGCAATGTCATCATAGCAATGTATGGCTGTTCGCTCGTATACAGTGTAGTTAATTCCTGTTGCAGACGCCTGCTCAGGCACACTTGTATTTGCTCAACACCCACAGAGCCTACCTGTAGTTTATACTGGAACTATGCTGAATGAACGTTAGTTACAGTTTCTGGGAGAGGGCTCGTTATCTAGCGGGAACAACAACAGTCTGAACAAGGCAAGGACACTCAAACCCTAAGTCACAATGACTTGTGACTTCATGCTAGCATAACTAAGCTTCTAAGGGATTCTATCTACCCAATTTCACTCACAAGGGGCAACTTGTGATATGGTTTTCAGGCACTTTTCAAAGATGTTGCATGCCAGGATCACTTCCTCCAGACAGATAATGTCACCTTCCTGACAAATCAACCATGGTGAGATTTGAATCTATGATTCATGGTCAGAAAGTGAACATTCTAACCTCTTGGCCAAGCTCATAGTAAATAATTTAAGCTTAAATTCAGGAAAATTCAAAGTATTACCCTCTTGTAAAGGAGACATTTCTACTTAAAATGATCAAAGAAAATAAGAAGAAAAAAGTTCCGATTAAGGAAAAAAAAAAAATTTTTGCTATTTTTTTCCTTTTGGATAATTTACTCTGATAATAGTCGAAAATACACCATGTGTAAAATTATGCATTGAAAGAGAAAAAATGGCTGAACAAAACAAATGAGAAGGCCGTTCAAAAGAGCAACCTGGAGCTTTGCTTGAAAATTAACATGAAGAGATTTGTCCAGTTTAATTTCTATCATAAAGTGAAACTTAATCTGTTAATTAAGTCTTCACTCCCAATTCTGTATAATTGTTCTTCCACAGTAATCTTTTTTTTCTATGCCCAGTCCAATTTCAGAGAAATGTGTTGGATTTATTGACTGTTGCGTATCAGATGTGTTAGTCAGCCATTAACCAAAACTTAATTTTTTCCATAGTCTTAGTCAGTAAGTGAGTTTCAAAATAAAGATTGTTTTTCAATTTAAATTTTTGGGAGACATTATTATCATTATAATACAGTATGGATCACATAACCTAGGAGATAAAAGCATTAAATCGAGTTACTTGCTAGTTCTCAGTTCAATTTCTGTGTCAGACAGTACAGACAGACATTCTGCACTCTAGTTTAGTGGAAGAGACAGACATCAAAAAACAAACTAATGAGATAGAATTAACTGATATGAGATATTCTGAAACATGGACAGTGGATGCACCAGGTCCGTTCAGCATATTGACAATCATGGCTCTCTACAACTTCCTGTCTTTTGTAGCTCTTATCAGTGTTTGTCTTTTTGCTATCTCTGCTTGTTCTGCTAACCATTTCCACATGCTCATTATGTATGTTATTTTCTCTATCCATCCTTCCTATATCATATCCTGTTAGTATCAAATTTTCCAAGACTTCTTTTTTCATTATGTGCCCTAGACATTTTAATTGGCTCTTTCTGATTCTAAGTATGCATCCTTTTAGTTTTCATTTTCTCTAAAATTTCATTATTGCTTGCATTTTCATTTCATGGCATTATCAGCATCCTTCTGTAGAACCAAATTTCTGCTACCTCAAGTTTCTTTTTTATTTGGAAAGAGACTGTCCAGTAGTCATTGTTATATAGGAGGACTGATATTGCAGTCTTCTTTTCTTTGTGTCTAATAAAATTTTCCTGTTTCTCTTACTTTGCTTAACTTTTTGAAGGCACCTTTTGCTATTACAGTACACCATCAGATTTTGCTGTTGCATTTTCTATCATCTGTTGAAACACTTCCCTGATATTCACATTTTTGTAATTGCATGATTTTGGTGTCTTCAGTCTGTAATTTGCATGCTAATCTGTTTATTTTACTAACAACCATGCATTCTGTTCTCTTAAAATTGAAGGTTAGTTCTTTCTTCTCACTTTCCTTTTTTTTTTCCTGTAGTTTACTTTCCTTCTGCTATCAACACTGTTCCATCTGCATATCTCATATTGTTAAGATTGTGGCAGCCAGTAATGAAGCCTGATAAGACTTCTAATACTGGCAGAATCGCCTCACTGTAAAGGTTGAACATATCCAGTGAGAAGACACATCCTTGTCTCCTTGTCTTATTTCCCTTTCTATTCTTGTGGATTTACTGAATTCATTTTCTATTTCTATGCAGTTTTGTTTCCAGTGTAAGTTTTGGATTGCTCTTATATCCTTCCCAAATAAATAAAGCCTACCTAGCTGTTCAAACAGTTCTTCGTCACATACTTTATCAAGCACTTTAATCCTCAATAATGAAATACAGGAAAGTTATGAACTAAAACAGCTGCCTGGAGGAGGTTGTAGATCAAGGTCACATAATTGCATCTAAGCATTGGAATCACCATCCTCTCTCATTCTCTTTCTCCCCTCTGATGATGGTGACAGAGATGGTTGTGAAGGTCAAGCCTACTCCTGAAGAATTATGAACAGGTGGTGGGTGTGGTTGGGTGAGTCAGGCCCTCCTGATAACACGTCGCATATCCTCTCCATGTTGACAGTTGGACTTGAAAGTCTCGGTCCTACACCAGGAAAGCTGATTTGCAGTAATGGCTTCCCAGGTTTCAGGGTCAATGTTAGCCTCTGTCAGGGATGTCTTCCACTGACCCTTGGAGCATTGTTTTGGACCTCTGTGTAGCCTCTTGCCACTGGTGAGTTCTCCAAACAGGATGACACGTGGGAGTCGAGTAGGACTTATCCTTCCTCGACATGTAACCAACCCAGCAGGGGTGATGTTGAAGAATGGTAGACTTGATGCTGGAGGGAGGTGTCTAAGGGATAAGCAAGAATAACACAGAAAACATTTTTGAACTTGCGTGTTCTGTTCTACCCAACTCACCATATTCACCTGACATTGTGCAATCTGAACTATTATCATTTTTTGATTGTTGTAAAAATCTTTGATAACAGAAAACTTTCTCAAATGAAAACCAGATTCAAAAGTTTGTTGGAGACGTTTTTGCATGAAAACTTGAGGAATTTTAATCAAAAGTTATTGAAGACCTGCTTGATAAATGGCAAAAAATCATTGCATTTAAATTGGCAGATTGTAGTGAACTACCCATGTTCCCTTTGTATTCTATTATTGAGATGTAACTTCCACTTGGGCTGTTTCTTACCATGAACTTTGTGTAACTGACTCGCAAGAGGATGCTTCTTTGATCACTGCCATCTTAACCTCAACTATCATCTTAACCTCAACCATTATCTTCCCTCACATATCTTCAAAAATTGTGCCTCTTACTCTGTATCATCCTATCTTGAGTGGCTCTTGGGCCTTGTACAAAGTGAAAATCATTGTTGTATGTTAGTGTGCTCTAAATTTATTCTTAAATTGTTTAGTACTTAGGATGTTACATTCATCATTAGAGTTGGTTCCTAAAAATGACTTCTTTTATTTTTTTTAATCATTTTGCCCCAAGCAAAGCAATAAAGACAATGAGGCACAAGGGGTTCCTGAGTGTGAAAGAATAAAGAAAAAGAGAAACATTGTTAAGGATCAAGAACAATAAAAGAAGAGTAGTCAAGAAGACTGGCTGACATTGCATTGAAATTTTTGAAGATAAGAGTTGGCTTCAAAGCTTGAAGAGTTCCTCATGTGCCAATGAGAATTTCACAGTTTTTCTGTTTGAATTTTCTAATGGATCATAATTTTTAAGTCAATGACTGAATATGTTTTTGTGAGTTTCGTGATCATAAAATATCCATAGAAATTCTATTGCATTAGTAAATATTTGAGCCTAGCAACTTTAACAAAAACACAGCAATAACAATAATAAGTATGAATACAGTTTATTCTTTAAAAAAGAAAGAGTGTACAAATGAAAACATTAAAAATTGACGAGGTTTTCTATTTCACTGAAGCAGATGTTAAATGCATGAGAGCATTATCAACTCCTTTTTTCCATTTCTTTTTTCTTTCTTTTTATTATGCCTGATTACGTTTTTCTTACTAACACCAAACAGCATCTCTGATACATCTTTTTCTTCCTTTTTTTCTTATTATCAAAATGGAATGGTTCATTATTTATCTGAGGTCAGTCAGTCATTTTAGTACTATACGTGATACATGCTTGGGCAATCATATCTCTAAAGAGACATGACTGATTGAGCAGTAGATTACTATTACTTTCTGCAGTAGACCGGTTGCCAACCAAGGCTATAAAACTCAATCTTGCTATTTAACCTATACTTGGAGGGAGAAGAGATGGATTAATACCTTTCCCAAGAGTATTTGCACATAAGCGAATACAACAAATTAAACTGGAATTCAAACTCAGCTCTCTAATTCCTTGTTCCAAGCCGATATCCACTGTACTACAGGTAATGAATGAAAATAATGCATGTGCTCACTTACCAACTAACGGAGGAGGAAGAAGAATCATAACATGATAAACATTGCAAGATTTGCCCTACTCCTACTGCTTCTGTTAATTTAATGAAGGTATATTTTATCACTAACACAGCTCTCAATGATAGGTCTTTCAAAAGCTTACCCCTGATAGAAAAATTATCAGCTATAATGACACACTTGGGACATTCCTACTCTATAATACCCCACCACCACCTACTACTCATCATCATCATCATCACTAGGAGAAGGAAGAGGAGGAGGTACTTAAAGAAATGCAGCAACTACCACTATAGCTAACAGTTAATATTATCTTAAAAACAACAACAAAAATAATGTCATTTTCCTCACTTAAATCATGCAGGCTTTTGCATTAGATTTATGGCCGCGACAAACAAAATCCTCGCAACTTTGCAGATTGCATTTTGATCAAATAAATTCTCTTTGTTGTTTTTGGATTCTTCTCCTTACCCCATGGCGCTCTGTGAGTCATCCATGCAAAAGTGAGTATAAGCATATTGAATGGAAAAAGTATGAGGATTGGGAAATAGAAATGAAAAAAAGTCAAATAATAAATCATAATTTGCAAATTGGATTTGGGATACAGAAATAACGGCTTAAGTCTTCGGCATATTAGTTTAAGCATCAATGGAAGTTGACTTTCCTTGTTATTAATTACACTTTCAGACTAAGTATAGTAATGCTTTTGCAAATCAATTTGTTTGATCTTCAGACGATCTCGTAATAAGTTTTCTTGAAAATATGGAGGATTAATGTTTAATACATTAATATCTCTCATCCCATTTCTGCCATTTTGGCCATTTATGGGTTATAGATAGAAACCTGTAATTAATAATGGGTATTTACCAATCTATAATTAATACACGACTTTTTATAAACCTATAGTTAATACCAGATTTTTATAAATCTATAATTCATTCCAGATTTTTATAAATCTATAATTCCTTCCAGATATTTATAAATGTATAATTCATTCAAGATTTCTATAAATCTATAATTCCTTCCAGATTTTTATAAATCTGTAATTCATTCATAGATATTTTATATTTTTTTACACAATTTTTACAAATCTATAATTCATATTGATTTTTTTTTAAATCTGTAATTCATTCTGAATTTTTATAAATTTATAATAAGAAAATTTTATTCGCAAAAAAAATCTAAGTTCTTGTGTCAAACACAAAAACTTAGTAGGATTAGCAAGTCATAATAAGTACAAATCAGAAACAAGTCTCAACCACTGTGTAAAATCTTAAAAGAAAACACATTTATTATATAATTATGAAAAAGATACAAATTTAAAGTTTGCACAAAAAAATTATTTTTGCGCACTTACTTAAAATAACAATTTTTGATAAAAAAGGATTACCATCAAAAAACAAAAAAACTACAGTTTGGAAAAAGACAAAAATAAGAAAACAACACAAAAAGGTAGAAAAATAAAGATGCAACCACCTTTCTTAATTGCCCCACAAGCATCTCTGAGACATACAGTAATTTTTAAAAAGTCCTTTTTAAATTCACACAGTTCATGCTTGGAAAAATCTTTAAATTCTTTTCATTTTTTTGTTGTATAACTGCAGAAGAATTTTCACTTGAACTTCAAAATCCTTTAGTCTCTCTGCAGCTGGCTGGTAATATTGTGCCTTCTTGATTCTCTCTTTTCGATGTCAAAATCCTTTTGCTCCTTGATGTTGATTTACCTTGTCCCCTTGCTGTCAAAAATTTTCTCTCCTCATCCATCTATTTATTCAAAAATTCTGGTTCTTACTAGGGCTTATGAGCCTGTAGCTCATTGGTCAGTAAATATGAAAAGCATAACATTCCATTACCTAAAAATGGGTTCTTCACAAATTTTGGCAGGTTTTTGATCCGAAAATGTGTAACATTTTTTTCACTATCAGTCTGACCTTCATAAAAATACAATCAGTCAGTCAGTTAAGTGCCATACATGATACATGCTTGGGCGATCATGTCTCAAAAGAGACATGACTGACTGGGCAGTAGGTTGCCATTGCTTTCTGCGGTAGACTGGTTGCCAACCAAGGCTATAGAAGCCAATCTGTTCTGCTATTTAACCCATAACTGGAAGGAAGAGACGGATTAATACCTTTTCCAAGGGTATTTGTGCGTAAGTGAATACAATGGATTCAACTGGAATTCGAACTCAGCTACCCAGTTTCTCGTTCTGAGCCGATATTCACTGTACCACAATGCACATCTCCATAAAAATACACTTTTCTCAAAAGCATGTGTACTAAAAAAAATCAACCTAAACTATTATACATTTATTTAAGACTAACATTTTAAAAGTAGTAAAATTAAAATTTTTATAACAAATCATTCCAGGTTTTTTATAAACCAAAAATAAATACCTTTTTAGAAACAGAGTTTTCATTTTCCTTTCCATAATTAAGACCAGATTGACATTAATGATTGAAAACAAAGCAGTTAAAACAGGAATGCCACAGAAAATGTTTTTGACAACAAAAGTAGACTTATTTGCACCATTTATATTCAGGCTATTGTCATCATTTTTGTTGTTTTTATTACATTTCAGCTGTTTTGCTCTCTGATCTTCCTCAGGTGTATATCAATGTGGGTAACTTACAAGTAATTCCAAACTGATCCTTTTGTTTAATCTATGGGAGCAGACGTCATTCTAGTGGGTTTAGTTTGTGAATTTGGTGACATAGTGATTGTGAGTTAAATCCTTGCATTAGGCAGTGTGTACTTGCATTCAGTGGAATTGGGCAAGCAATAACTGAACAATGCTGAATAAAATAAGATATTTCTAGGCAAGAGCAGTGGAATGAAAACAGTTTACCCCTATAGATTAAATAAAGGGTTTAGTTTATTGGGATTTGTCTACCCAGGTTTTTGTTGCTCTCTGGGTGTCAGAATTCCAAACTTTCAACAACAACATATCTTGAAATGAAACATAAAAAAGATTATTTTCTGAAGAAAAAGTAGAAGCAGAATATCACTTGAAATAACAGTGATATATTCTTTTCAGAAATATACAATAGTAATAAAAGGTTCAATTTTCCTTACAGTGAAGTTTGTTTTATAAAATAATTAAGTGTTTGTAGTGCCAGTTGAAATTTGTGGCCAGACTTATTTTATGACAGTCAGTGTACTGTTACTGTCAGTGTATGAACAAAGATCATAGTTGACAACTGATGGCTCATCACTTCCATTGTTTGCATGTGTGTGGGAACATGTGTATGCGTGTGTAGATCAAATAGGCTTACAAAATTGTTTTGAACCATGAGAAGCAGTATGCTTCTATTTTTATACCTGTAAGAGGGGTTCAAAAACTAATTTCACAGCAATGTAAACTTTTTGAATACAAGGTGTTTATTGGTTAGAAAATAATTTCACACTGGCTCATGAAGATCTTTTTCTTGAATTTGTAGTAATGGTGAAGTAAGTTATTATTGATATTTTCCAAACAGTCTGAAAATAAGATGTGGTAGCTCTACAACTATGCCTGCAAGTATTTTGGCAGTATTTACCATAGTATTTACTGCTTATTAAACAAACCTTCTGATGGGATTTTACTGGTTGAAAAATATATATAGGATTTAATTCTTATAAGTTCAGAATTCCCTATAGGTTACTCAGATCATTATACCTGAGGGAAGCCTGAGGGCACAATGGCCAAAATACTGTAATAAAAACAACAAAGATGAGGACAATAGTACAAATAAAAATAGTGTAAATAATAATAACCTTAGATCTAGCAGCTGATATAAACAAAAAATATGAAGGCTGGAGGGGGCAGTGGCCAAAATATTGTGATAACAACAACAAAGATGAGAATAATAATTCAACAAAAAATAGTGTAATAACTCCTCATCCCAGAAATTTAGACAAAAAGTTTACTTTTTGACACCTGATCTTTGACAAAATCCAACAAGAATTTTGAAGTGAATTGATGATACTGACCATCATGTTACACTCATTTATCATCATCAGGAAGTCTTAAATACAGAAGAAACAGACAATCCTCTCCTCGAATGATCTGTTGGGAGTGGCTCTCAGAAGTTCCAGCATTTTTATGTCCATCCACTATTTAATATTGTCTGAACAGCTTTAGTGTTGCCACTCTGCTTGCATTTACCCTCAACAGTACCTTGCATTATGGTCTTGCAGAGGCTGTTTTGCCATATGACATGCCCAAACCATGACATCTTCTGATGCTTGATAGTGGCTGGAAAAGATTCCTGTCAGACCCACAAGACTCCTGCCTCATACAGTCATTGATTTTGTGCTCTCAGTAGATGTGGAAGAGTTTTTGATCAAAAAGAAAAATAACTCCAGTAATAATAATGTATTAATAAGTAATAAAGAAAATCCTCCAGTTCTGATGGCTATCTTTAATAATAATCTGTATCTCGAGATTATAGAAAATTTTACAAATAGGCCTTAAGCTTCTGCTGACTACATCAATACTAATGTATTTACTTCAAGAGAGTTTTTTCACAAAACAGAGGTTCATGGGAAGAATTTGCTTGAGTGAAACTTACATCTTCCTAATGTAATACAAAGGAAATGAAAGTAGTTCAGTATAATGGCATGGTGAGTCATAAGGTTAGAGTTTGAGTTTGAGTTTCAGTTTTGTTTAATGGCATATCAACTTCTGTGGGTAATTTAATGCCAATAAATGGGATTTTAAGGTATTTTTTTAATGTTCAGTTATAGTGAGAAGATTGGTTTAGTCAGATATTGATGAAAAATTTACTTTTTTGTTTTAGAAAACTGAAAATGTCTACTAGTTTTGTATTAAAAATGTATGGTGGTAATAAATTTTTTCCTTCAAAAATGTATTGCTGGTAATATCTTTTCTTCAAAAATGTATTTTTTTCTATGAAAGTCTATTTTTACATTTATATTTCTATAAAAGTTTATTTTTATACTTTCATAGTGCTTTGACCCTAGTTTGGGGTTAACTATTTACCCATAGCTGAGACACTAACAGGTGCTACCATTCTAGGTCAGGGTAGACCTGGCAACAACAGAAATTAAGAGGTGGTTCCATGCTCCTCACAACCTTCCAATCAAGGGCATTGCTACTGGATGCAGTTTACCACCATACCCAGGACCACATAATGTTAGAACTGGTAGAACTGAAGAATGTAGTTTGTCTGAACACTTTCAGTGTAAATAGAGAAAGGGCAGTGAGAGGCTTGTGACGTTTTGTCCATGAGAAACAAGGACACAGAGACACTTTTGGACCCTATCAAGAGTGCAAAGTTAAAGCTACTGTTGCCAGTATTCCATTTTAGGCCTGATCTGGTTCTTGTAATGGTAGAGGGTAGTCTATGATTGGTGTTTGTTTTGTGGTGTACAAATATGATATCTGGTAATAATTCAATAGATTTATCAAATAGAGTGGAAAGTGAAGACTGGGTAGCTCCAGCCCATATATGGACAGCAGTACTCCATTTTCGGCCTGATTTAGTTTATTATATCTCTTTTTTATAAAGATAGATAGCAGGTGTCAGGTATTTACTCAAGCAGTACAGAGGATGGGTTATTTAGTGAGACTGAATTCAGGGTTGAGGTCAGAGTTAAGCTTAAGTCTCAATAGGTACTCAAGTACAGGGCTTCCATGCCAATCCTGATAGGTAAAAATTCAGGTGAGTGTTTGCTATGGAAACAGTGATAAAGTAGCAACAGGCTTGCAAAGTTGCATCTGTGGAAAATTGTTGCAGATCAAGAAATAAATTCACTTCAGTGTAGGATGATCTCCACCCAGCAGTTATGTTTACAAATTCTGCTATATTTTTAACCCTGGAACACTAACCATCAATTGAAGTTACACCACTACTAACCATATCAAAAAAATATTAAATATAAATCTTTATTTGAAATAAAGGCACTTCAAAATTTGTACTTTGAGTTTACATTAATAGGAACTGAAAAACATATTATTTAGGTAAGAAAATCAGGTACTGAAAATTTAATTAAATTGTAATTAAAATGGCGTAATTTACGCTGATCATTTCACTCCAAGCAAGGTAATAATGCCACTAAAACATTAAGGGTTACTAAAAATGAAAGAAGAGACTTTAATGTGAACTAAGGACAATAAAAGAACAAGATTCAGGATGGGGCTCAGTCTACACCATTGAGCTTGATAACCATTGACAGGTTCATTTGTTTTTTAACAAGTCTTGTTTCGATACTGCTGAAGAATGCTGATGCTTATGGGGACTGAACATATAAGCAATGACAAAATTTTGGAGAAAATGAAAACAAATAGGAAACTAATACTTGACATAAAAGAAGAGACAATTAAGCTTTCTGTTGTATTGCCGAGTTAGATAAGATACACAGAAAAAGTATGCTGTGGTATTATTCAGCATAATATCTGGTGCTACCCCAATTTCCTCATTCCAAGATGATATCCACTGCACCACAATGCACATCTGCACCACAACACACAAGATCTGTTTGGATGTGTGTTGTGGTGCAGATGTGCATTGTGGTGCAGTGGATATCAGAACAGTACAATATTTACAAAACAGACAAGACAGAACTTACAACACAGAGGAGAGGAGGTTTAGGTCGCAATAGTTGTCGAAGTAATCAGTCCAAATATTACTTGAATGATACTCAAATATTACGTCTCAAATGCTACTATTCTTTATTTAAATAGACCATTTCAGTCCATACATAGGCCATTCCATCATTAAGAGTGCTTCAGGTATATCAGCCACTCTACAACACTTTCTGATAATGAGGAAGATTGGAAATTCTGATACTCACTAAACAGAAAGAGGACAAGAGAAACAGAGGAAGACCAGGCATAACATACTTAGTGAGATTTAATAAATGAATTTCAAGAGAAATAAAATAAAGAAAAATCTGTCTCCATTTCTGAGATGAAGTAATTTTACTATTTACACTATTTACTGAGAGCCCATACCTCAGAGGTAGAATTGCTGACTGATGTCAATTCAGTGGGGTTTCAATCCTGGCTAGCAGCAATTGGATGTTTAACTGTACTGATGAGCTGTGATACAACGAAAAAGATCTGTTTGGATGTGCGTTGTGGTGCAGATGTGCATTGTGGTGCAGTGGATATCATCTCGGAATGAGGAAATTGGGGTAGCCAAGTTCAAATACATTAAAATTCCTTGCATTCACTTACACGCAAATACCCTTGGGAAAGGTATTAATCCATCTCTTCCCTCCAGTTATGGGTTAAATAACAGAACAGATTGGGTTCTATAGCCTTGGCTGGCAACCAGTCTACCACAGAAAGTAATGGCAACCTACTGTGGGATAATCTTCTGCCTAGTCAGTCATGTCTCTTTCGAGACATGATCACCCAAGTGTGTATCACGTGTGGCACAACTTTATAACACCATTTACATTGTTTAGATTGTTGTCTTCATCTTTATTCTCAAATTCACAATGTTTTGGCTGTTGTATGCTTCCTTTTTCAGGTAATATATTCTAGAATTTTAAATCAAACCCTTTATTCAGTCCACTGGGGTAGATTGTTCTAGTTCCACATGCGATGCTTTTTCTGGATATCTCAGTTTCAGTTATTTCCCTTAAGTAACTCAACCTCTGCTGTGGTCAGGTTTTGAACTCAAAAATCTTTGGGTTAAGTTTACGAGATTACTTCAAACAACAATTTTTATCCACTGAGCCATGTCCTTAGGGACAAAAAGAAAATAAATTGTTAAGAGCTACAAGGGACAGGAATTTGTGAAAAGCCATGGTCACCTACATTCTGAGTGGATATGGGACATAAAGAAGAACAGTGTCTAGACACCCTTCTCACCAGAAAAATGCTTGGTGGGGAAACTGGTTTAGTTTCCAATGGCACAACTATGCAGCAGGTCCTCATTATCAGAAAGTGTTGTAGAGTGTCTGTGTTACCTGGTACTGGTAGTACTCATAGAGTGCCTTGACATTAAGAAGAGAAAAAACTTATTAAAAGGAATTGAAAATTCTGAGTAATAAGAAAGCCAATGTTTAGACACTTTTTGCCAATATAATTGAATGATCCATATTCCTCCTTTACCCTAATGAGGAATAATGGAATTGTAATTGTTGTTCTCTTTTGAAAATTATTTGTAAAAGGTCAAGAGAACTTTTTATCAAATTTTCTATTCTAATAATGAAAAATATCAGTTTCGCTTCTTTATCATTTTTTTCTAGCCTTAAGAAAGAATATGTGTGCAATTTTTATAAAAGAGATACAAAGAAAATTAAATGAGTAATGATTGATGCAGATTTGTTAAATTGGTTTGGCTTTATGTTCTTAAGAGGATGGAGGGAAAATGGCTTCTTTTTTATGAGATGGCATTTTAGAAAAAGAGAGTGCAGTGTTAATAAATAATAACCTGATGTACATCACAAGAAAGTCTAATCCTGTCACCAGTATTTGCAAGTGAGAAATTTGCCAGAAGAGTTTAGTGAATTCCAGTTTTAAAATTTGATATTTCACGATTATTATTTATGTTTATATTGACATCAATATAGAATTAACCGTATTTGATATTTACAAAGTAAATATAGTAACAACACTAAGTACAGGGTGCAATGGATAAATTGTCGTCTAAATAATGCAAAAAATAGAAATAATACTGACATCTCATTTTAAGAAATGTATATATATATATATATATATATATATATATATATTAAAGAAAATATATTTATATATATATATTACAGAAAAATATTTTGAAATGCTAAAGAGTAAATTTATTCAATAAAATCACCATTGGGTTCAACCATGGCCTCCAATTCTAATTTTATATGAGATTTTCAACATTGTTATATATCTTGTTGTAATTGTTTCTCCCCAAGCAAGGGGATAATGCCACTGAGATGCAAGAAATTATTGAACGTGAAAGAAGATGAGTAACTGTTACTAGGGAGAAAAAAAATAAAAGAATGGGATTTAGCAACACAGAAAATGCATATTGATGTTGCATTTGAAATTTTGATGATTATAAGTGGCGGGAAGCAAGAAATGTGAGAAGAAATCTTTAGAATAAAGAAGAAATCTTTCCAATAAACAAATTTTCTCAAATTTAAAAACTTTGCTTAACACACACAAAACTCATGAAATTTCACATCACAACAAAAAATGTTTGTCATCCAATGGAAAGACCAGAATCACATCTGAGAGTGAATTCCTAAACAATATATAAGACAGGACCAGATTACCATCTTCATAGAGTTAAGATGATGAGCAATTAACACATACCCTTGACAAACATCAAGCAATTATTATTATAATTGTTTCTGTCTTATTCCCTCACCTCTCACCTCCTTCCTTTTCATACTGAGCAAATATTTCAAAGACACTCCTACCCAACTACAAACACTCATACATACATACACATATACGTTCATGCCTATGTACACATAAACTCACTCTTGCAAGAACTACTACAAACATTTCAACAAAATCTTGAGACCCTTAACCTCTTGATACTATTTCTCTTGGAACATTTAACTTCTACCAATTCATGTTATTCTTTTCCATTAATAAATTTCTCTTTAAACATGCAAAAGGTATATTTTTATTCTTCCACAAATCCACACATTCTTATCTCCAAGCTTCTTATGATAGCGAATAATCCTAAGTTGTAGGGAGTTTGGTTATGTTTCTTACCAGGCCTATTCAATAAACATTAACCATCTTCCTATAGCTTCACCATCACTGCCAATCAGACCCTAAACTACCATCAGTTACAATGAATGGATGTCTCCTCAAGGAGGTAACCTGAGAGAATATTAGGCCTCATACTCACACCTGGCCTCAAGTGGAACTCATATACGATTTATTGCTAAAAATGCAGGTAAATGATCAGTTTCCTGTACCGTTCCAAGAAGTACCTGACTTCTCATTTCAGGCTAAAAATAGAGTACTATTGCCATATTGGAAGGAATCTGTTTGGTCCTTACTTTCCAGTCTTGATAGATTTCAAAAGCATCTCTAAGAAGAACTATATTCTGCCCTGTAATCTCTCCCTCACATGCAGGTTGTGACGAGTCTCAGACAACTCTATCATTACTACGATGAAAAGTGCTTGGACATGCTACTTTCCTTGATTCTGCCTAGTTTAACCTTCACAGCTAGGACCCACAATGCCACTTAAATAGTAGAAAACCACCCACATTCCCTTCATACTTCATTGGCAAGAAGTAAGTTCCACTCAAACAGCTTCTTCTTGCAAACCATTGTCCTGTTAATCAGATTCCCAAGAGGATGTTTTTCTGATTGCTACGATCTTAACATGTTTAAGTCTATAGTTAACGGTTATCTTCCCTTCTTCTTCATGTGCTGTAACCCTTCAGAACATAGGTGATCATGAACTTCCACTTTCCCCTTTATTCTTGGTCACTCTCAATACTTTTCCTCTTGGTATCTTGTTGGTTATATGCATAAATGTTTACTTTATTCTTTAATATTCTCCTTATTCTTTATGTGCCGTGTCCCTTCAGGACATAGGTGATCATGAACATCCACTTGCCCCATATCCCTTGTTGCTCTCAACACTTTTTCTCTTGGTATCTCGCTGTTTATACACAAAAATGTTTACTTTATTTTAAATATTCTTTTTCTTTATGTGTCGTGTCCCTTCAGGATATAGGTGATCATGGACTTCCACTTGCCCCTATCTCTTGTTGCTCTCAGTATATTTTCTCTTGGTATCTCTTCCAAACCCCACTCTGCCATCCATTTGCTCATACCTATCAAGTAAGTCTTGTGCTGCTTTCCCTGTCTCTCCTTTCTTCTCTCTATCCTGTGAGTATTAAATTCTCTAGGCCCCCGTTTCGTATTATGTGTCCCAGGAACCTCATCTGTCTCTTCTTGATGTTAAGTATGAATTTTCTTCTCATTTTTGCATATGTGCTTCATCCATGGTATTCTCAGCATCCTTCTGTAAAGCCACATTTCTGCTGCCTCAAATCTCTCTTTCATCCTTGATGAGATCATCCAACATTCACTTTCATACAGAAAGACAAATACCATATAGCAATCCAGCACTCTCTTCTTTGTTTTCAATAAGATTTTCCTGTTACTCAGTACTCTTGTTAGCTTCTGAAATGTGTCCTTGGCCATGCTAATGTGTCTTTGGATCTCCATGTTGCATTTTCCATCATTTGTCAGAACACTTCCCTGGTGTTTGAATTTCTTTACTTGTTTTGTTTTAGTTTCTCCAACTTGTAGTTGGCATATTGGGCTCTTTTTTTTTTTGCTGATGACCATACATTCAGTTTTCTTGAAGTTTATGCTCAGTCCTTTCTTCTCACTTTCTTTTGCTACCTTCTGTAGAAGGTCCTGTATTTTCCTTTCTGTGTCCACTATCAGCACCATATCATCTGTATATCTTATATTGTTGAGATTGTGACCGCCAATGACAAATTCTGGCAAGACTTTTATTTCTCTCATAATTGCTTTGCTGTAGAGGTTGGATAGATCCGGTGTGAAAACACATACTTGTCTTACGTCCCTATTTTTGTAAACCTGCTGAGTTCAATTCCAATTTGCTGCCAGTATAGATTCTTGATTATTCTAACGTTCTCCTAAAAATATCATGATTGTTGAGCATCACTATCAGCTCCTTTTAATCTAGTTTGTCAAATGCCTTTGTGTAGTTTATAAAGCACAGATAAAGGTCTTTCTGTATTTGTATTTGCTCATTCAGATAGCATTCTGAGCATGAATATCACATTCCTCATTCCAGTATCTTTAATGAAGCCACACTGTTCTTGTGCTATCTCTGGGCCAATCCAGCTGTGCACTCTGTTAATCAGAATCTGGATGATGAGTTTTGTTATGTGGCTCATTAAACTGATTGTTCAGTGGAGCTCACATTCCTTTGCACCTGGCTTCTTAGGTAGTATTATGAAAATTGATCAGCTTCGGTCCTCTGGTATCTTGCCACTGTTGTAGATTTTGTTTATTATTTCTGTGAGTCTGTCTACAATAAAGCCTTCCAAGGGCATCAATATCTCTATTGCAATCCTGTCTGGTCCTGCTGCTTTATTTCTCTTCAATTTAGTCATTGCCGATTCCATTTCAGTTTTTAATATTTCTAGTCCATCTGTAATTTTGTGCATTGTTGTTTTTTGTCTGTTGTAGAAAAGTTCTGCTATATACTCATCCCATCTTTGAAGTTTTTTTTTCTAATATGAGTGTATTATCCTTTGCTTTTAAACATCCTGTTGCTGAGCAGGTCTTTTCCCTCTTAGTTCCTTTATTTTTTTATGCATATATTCTCAGTTATCCATATAAGTCAGTAAGTCAGTTAAGTGCCCTACATGATACACGCTTTGGGCAATTATGTCTCAAAAGAGACATGACTGACTGGGCAGAAGATTATCTCACAGTAGGATTTCATTGCTTTCTGCAGTAGACTGGTTGCCAGCCAAGGCTGTAGAACCCAATCTGTCTTATTATTTAACCCATAACTGGAGGGAAGAGAGGGATTAATACCTTTCCCAAGGGTATTTGTGCATAAGTAAATGCAAGGAATTCAACTGAAATTCGAACTCAGCACATTGATTTGTCATTCTGAGTCGCTATCCACTGCACCACAGCACACATCCTATAAACTACCCCTTAATGTAACCCTCTACTTTGAGTTGCCTCTGAGCCTTGTACAGGGTGAACTTTACCAAAAACAAAAAGTAGAAGAAATTCAGAGATTAACACAGAAAATTTGTAAGGTAATAGCACTATTTTGATGACCAATTCTTTCTTTATGAAAGAGCCAATAATTCTCAAAGACTTTAGATTTTAGTAATTCAGTTATTCAAAAAAGTAAATCAGGCACCTAAAAATATCTAATCTAATTTATGTAAATTGAAATTTCAGTGCTAAACTTGTGATGCTTCCACTGACTGCAATCTGATCGAAAATTTGATGAGATAAAAAAATGTTTTTTAACTGAGATATATTTTTAGTAAGAGCTTTCTGTTTTACCAAAGAAAGTAAAAAGAATGTGGTATGTGTCTTTGGAAATAGTAAATTAAAAAAAATTTATTGCTTAGGAACAGAATTTGATTTTTTTCCTTAGACTTCAATTAAATTTGAACAGATCTGTTTGATGTATTTACACAATCTTTTGATTATCTTCCCTTTAACTATGAAGCTATTTGGTTTTTTTTTTGGTTTTTTAATTTAATTATTTTTCTGACTGCAATTTGTCATCACTTTATTTAAAAAATATGTTGATGCTAAAAATTTAACTTAACGTTATAATTATCATTGTTATTAACAGAAATTTATCAACAGAACAAAGTATTTTTCTAACTTTTACTTTGCAACATTTAGCAATTAATTCTTTATAGGGTAGAAATTTTAGGGAATTTTAGGTCAGTATAAGCAGTACCCTACAACGTAACAATTATCCAGGGTACATAACAACAACTCCAACAAACATGGAAGGGTGTGTGCACGAGGATAACAATTCACAGAAAACAGCCTCAGTCTGTCTACCCTATGTGAAGGGGTTATTGGAGAAAATACAAAAGATCTGTGGTCCATATAACATCAGGACAACCTTCAGAAATGGTTCTACACTTTGCAGATACTTCTCTCGATTAAGACCCCTCAACAGAGGAGAACATGACTAAGGACTGTCGGTATGCCATTCCATGTAGCTGTGAAAGAAATATAAAGGAAAAATAGGCTACCTCTTTAAGATTAGGCTGTAAGAATATCACAATGCTGTAATACAAGGGGAGATAGAAAATTCAGGTGTAGCTGACCACATATGGAGGGAAAAATGGGATCACTGCCCCCTATGGGATGAAGTTGAAATAACAGACAGAGAACACCACTGGAAACTACATAAGCTTAAGGAATCAGGATGTATGCTAAGCTACAAAAATATTTTAAGCTGACCAAGCATAGAAATAAATACAATATGGGAACTAGTAATATGGAGTTCTAGAGAAAATCATTAGCATCAAAAGATTGCAATATGAACTCTAGTAAAAAATGGTTACTGAGACATTAAGTTTATAAGTCCCAGAAATTCATATGCTGTTGTCCTCAAGGACACATGGCCCAGTGGATATAAACATTGGTTAGTGACTTGACCCAAAGAGTTATGAGTTTAGTACCAGGCTACAGACTACAGCAGTAGCTAACAATTAACTTGAAAGAGATAAGTTAAAGGGAGATAACTCATTGCTACCAGAAGTGGCTTCACACATGGAATGAGAATGATATTCCTCAGTGAAAGTAATAAAGGGTTTGGTTTGAAATTTGAAGAAGAAGGCTGGAGCATACAACGGCCAAAGCATTGTAAGGCAAAGATGACAACAATAGTTCAAATAATGTAAATAGTAATAGGGATTTTGTATTTAAAATACTTCAATACCAGTGTGTTACATCGTGTCATGAAGATTTATAACTATTTTTAAAATTGATTTCACCCATCCATGCACACACACACACACACACACACACACACACACACACATGTATATACAGGTTACAATCGGTAAATTGTTGCCATTTTATATTGTTAATTTCATGCATGTACATTGTTTCTAGTTGATTTTGCTGAATGCAAAATTAGGGTCAGTTAGGCATTATCTGTGAGAAAAAGAGCACCATGGTACAATTTGCTTCACCAGAAATTTGAAAACTGTATGCTGTACTGCTTGGCATTCGCTCCAGAGATTCTAATATAAACAATTCAGACTGTTTTGGTGTCAATCTGAGGACAGTACAGAGGATGAGTCTAATGGTGATTAGTGTTTGGTATGATCACTAGTGATGGTGATGTTATGACTCCATTATGACTCCACAGGGACTCAGACTCAGCATGTGCCTTGAGGAGATAGCACTGTCCAGGGCCAAGAGGGTGGATGTGAAAGACCCTATCTCTGGCAACAGGACTCTGCACCATACCACCCAAGCAAGAGAACCCAGTCATGGCTGTCAGACAATTTCTGTAACCACATCACCCCTTACATCTGGCCACCTAACCCCCCAGACTGTAACCCTCTTTATTATGCGTAGGCTACAGTTGAGCAAGGGACCAATAAAACTTCTTGTAACACCAAAGATGAACTGAAGGCAATGATTATGGCAGCATTATCCAATTTAAAGAAGGAAATCATCCAGAAGAGTTACAGGAGATTCCGAAGTTGCCCTGAGGCTGGGATTAAAATGATAGAAATTTTATTGAAAACATATACTTTTATATTTCAAGATAATTTTGTGTATTTTTGGTAGATATATCTGTTAAAATGGGACGTTATTATTATTTTCATTCTTGTGTAATTTAGATGGCAATTCATTCACAGCACTAACACACACACACACACACACACACACATATATATATATATATTAGTGCTGTTTTTTTTCACTCACAAGACTTTGTTTAATTCAGGATATGGTTTTCAGGCACTTTTCAATGATGTCACATGCTGAGATTGCCTCCTCCTGATGAATAACATCAAGAAGTCACCTTCCTAACAAATTGACCAGGGTGAGATTCAAACCTGATCTTCTTTGTCAGAAAGCATTCTAACCACTCAGCTACACACCTTAGATGGCTCACTTTGAGGTGTTGTTGATGATTGTGCTAACTTGAAGTCACAAGTCATCATGATAGATGGTTTGAGCAACTGGCCTTGTTCAGACAATGTGATCTCTCCCAGAAACTGTAACTAAGGCCTGCTCAGCATAGTTGCAGTATAAACCACAGGTGGGCTCTGTGGGTGTTGAACAAACATAAGGGTATATGAGCAGGTGTCTAGCTGCCCTGGTAGATGGGTATCCTAGAATACGAGTGGCCAGCCATTAATTAGTGCTGTTTTTTTAAGGGTGGATTTTGCTAACATGTATATAAAAGTGCAAAAGTTAACACTTTCACAAATAAGTTTTCTACATGAAATTAAAAATTATTTAAAAAGATGTCCTGAAGATTGCATTTAAGCATAAAACAGCTTTGTTTTGATCCCATTGTTTCCTTTTATATTCACATATGGTCTATCTCTGATATTGACTATTTTACTTTTAAATATCAGTCAGTCAAGTGTCATACATGATACATGCTTGGGCGATCATGTCTCGAAAGAGACATGACTGACTGGGCAGAAGATTATCCTGCAGTAGGTTGCCATTACTTTCTGCAGTAGATTGGTTGCTAGCTAAGGTCATAGAACCCAATCTGTCCTGTTATTTAACCCATAGTTGGAGGGAAGAGACAGATTAATACCTTTCCCAAATGTATTTGTGTGCAAGTGAATGTGGAATTCAAACTCAGCTCTCAGATTTCTCGTTCCGAACTGATATCTACTGCACCACAATGCACATCCATACATCTTTAAATATAGCATACCTTAAAACTATATTTTTATCACATATCAACATTTCCAATTAAAAGATGTAACCATAGATGTTATGCTACCAGTTTCTTTTCTTGCACTTCTCACTTGTGGAACTCTCTTCTGGCTCCCTGCTTCTATAACATAGCTTCTCTGTGCCTGTTCTTTAAATACTTTCATAGTAATTGTTCTTTGAACAAGTCAGGAAATACTTCTGACTACCCTCACACAGTTTAGCCAGAAGGTTGATGCTTTTTGCCCGGTGTGTGACCATTGCCGTGCCTATGTGAATTCTTGGAACAAAGTGTGTGAGTTGGATGTAGGTCATGAACCAATACAGGTCCGCATTCCAATTTACCTGAGTAAAGCAGGGAAAACTGTTCACCTGCAAAAGTACTACCATTGATGATACGCTCCATACATTAGATCATCATATTTATTACAATTCTTTAGAGTTTAATTTCGAGTTTTGTTTAACAGCATATCAACCTCTGTGGGTTATTTAATGCCAAAAGGGTGGGGTTTTAAGGTATTTTTTTTAATGTTCAGTTATAGTGAGAAGGTTGATTTAGTCAGATTTTAATGAAAATATTTTTGTTTTTAGAAAACTGAAAATGTCTTCTAGTTTTGTATTCAAAAATCTCTTGCTGAAAATAATTTTTTCTTTCAAAAATATATTATGGTAATAATTTTCCTTAAAAAATGTATATTTTCTATAAAAGTCAATTTTATGTATATATTTCTATAAAAGAGTATTTTTATACTTTCATAGTGTTTTGACCCCAGTTTGGGGATTTGTTTAATATTTGGCCATAGCTGGGACCCTAACAGGTGCTATCGCTCCGGGTCAGGGTGTACCTGGGAACAACAGCACTTAAGAAGTGGTTCTATGCTCCACACAACCTCCCAATCAGAGGCCTTGCTGTTGGAAGCATTTTAACGTCATGCTCAGGACTCAATTCTTTAGAAAAGAGACAAAGAAATTTGGTTTCAATGTATCATTTTCTGCTAAAGCTGAAATTTTAATTTTTCTTTAAATCATATTATTTTTCTCTCTTTATCGTGAGAAGTATCTGACATATATTGGGAATCTCATGGCAAGACAAAATGCCCAATACTAAGGTCCAGTCTCGAGCCAGTCTGCCTACCATGTTCACACTCCTTAAACAGTGCAGACTCCACTGGCTAGGCCATGTCCACCGCATGCCAGATGGTTGCATTCCAAAAGTATCCTGTATGGAGAAGTGGCCTCTGGAAGAAAACACACTGAGCAGCCACAACTGCAGTATCATGACATCATAAAACGCGATATGAAAGTTGTGGGCATCAATGCAGAGTCATGGGAGATTAGGAGAGCATAGCAGTCAACTGGTTCAAATAGAGGAACCCTGGCCCAACAACTCAAACCAAGGGAGGAGCAATTAACAAAAGATGCCATGAAGAGTCGAGTTCGCTGAAAGCAAAATGACAGCTCCAACAGACCAGATACAAAACATCCTCTGCAACAAAGACTGTCACTCCTGCATCAGTTTCTCCAGTCACAGAGGCCAATGCTCCAGCCAAGCAGACAACTAGGATGTTACCCATGGTCAACCCTGATCAACAAAGGCCTACTACTACTACTACTACTACTACTACTACAATCTTGATATTTACTTTATAAAAAGTGAATAATCTCCTCACAGAGAGACATGAAACAAAATAAATGTGGTTCTACAGAAGGATGCTGGGAATACCATGGAATGAATATATGAGCAACAATGAAGTTCTAGAGACAATGAAAACATAAAGAACACTTATACTTAACACCAATAGTTGAAATTTCTGAGAAAAGAGGGCTTGGAAAATTTTATAATTACAAGAAATATTGACAGCAAGAAGGATAAAGAAAATTGATTCATGATCTACATAACAAGCTTTTGTAAATAGATAGAAGAACAGGGATTAGGAAAGAAAGCAAAAAAACAAAATTCACTAAAAGCTCCAAAGGAACTTGTGGAGAGTAATATTCATGTTCTGAAAGGAGTATGGCTCAAAGAAAAACAAGAACAAGAAGCCTCCTACTTACTCTGGTAAAACAAAATAATAATATGTATTATCAATTTTCCAATATGGAGGTGAATACTGGACAATCTCTTTGCAAATGAAGCTACAAAAATGTGGTTCTGCAAATGATTGCTGAGAATACCATGGACTGAATATGCAAGCAAAG
Source organism: Ascarosepion bandense (assembly GCA_037127315.1). Lineage (NCBI taxonomy): Eukaryota > Metazoa > Mollusca > Cephalopoda > Sepiida > Sepiidae > Ascarosepion > Ascarosepion bandense. The sequence goes on along the minus strand of JBBBDQ010001375.1, from coordinate 1,955,866 downwards.
ACAAAGTTCTTGGGACAATGGAAACAAAAAGAATCATATTTAATATCAAGAAGAGATACATGCAATTTCTAGTACAGATAAAGAGGAAAGAGGGCTTGAAAAATTTGATACCCACACGACAGACCAAAGACATGAGCACAGAGGAAAGCAAGTGCATAGTCTGTCTGCTGAGCTTGAATGAATAGATGGTGGAGCAGTGTTTGGGAGAAATGCTGAAAAGACAACATTTATTGAGAGCTACAAAAGACAAGAAATTGTGGAGAGCCAACATCCTGAAGAGACACGACATATAAAATAATAAGAAAAAACTGAATGTGCATCGAAAACTCTTAACAAAATTCAAACATTTGAAAATAAGGTGTACAGCTTCAGTTAATGGAATTAGTTCAAGTGCTTAAATGGGGGATATAGGGGGTAGTTTCATGTTTTGCAGAGAGAATGGCTTTCAGATGCAGCAATTCTTCTTGTAGGTCCTTGGACCCTTCAACTTGAAAGTTATTACAAAGAGTGTCTGCTTGCTTTTGCACTTTGAATTCTTAAAGGCAAAGTATCTCCTCACAGCACCAAATGTCATATCCAGCTCCCTATCTCAAATCTTCCCATCATGTTTCCAATAATACAATCTAAAAGAATGTCAAATACATTTGTCTTAAAAGAAACCTTTGAATTTGACATGACTGCCTTTTGACTTCTTCATTCATCTACAAACCTTTTCCTTATCTTTCACTAAGTAGTTTTGATAGTTTATAGCAGCAAGTTTACACTCTAATCCAACTTTTCTTTCAAATACCTTAATTCTTTGGCTTACAGCTGCATCATGTTGAAACACCAGTTTCTGTACAATCACCAAAGTTAAGCAACATCAATCCTGATCATTACCTAGATGAGTACCAAGTGCTGTAAGCATGGATGTGCAGGTAATATAAAGGGCATACAACCACATCACATAGAAACACCAGTTCCTGTATAATCACCGAAGTTAAGCATCATCAATTCTAGTCAGTACCTAGATGGGTGGCCACTTGGGTGTACCAGCTGCTGTAAGCCTAGATATTTGGTAATATAAAAGGCTTATGACTACACCACATTGAAACACCGGTTCCTGCACAATCACTGAAGTTAAGCAACATCAATCCTGGTCAGTGTCTAGATGAGTGACTGTTTGAGAATACCAGCTGCTGTAAGCTTTGATGTACTGTAAACTTAAATTTGAAGAAGAAGTAATGGAAAATGGCTTGGAAATGAAAATCAGAGAGTCGAGCTCGAATTCTAGTTGAGTTTGTTATAATCCCTTAGGAAAATTATGAATGCATATCTTCTCCCCAGGTAAGGGTTAATTAGTAGGACTTGTATCAATAAACCATTTTTATCTCAAAAAATTCTTACAATCTAAAGAAATTTATGGCTTTAAATAACCTGTAACATAACCTGGCTGATAAGCTGCAAAAGCTATTCATTCAAATCAAGAGCAAAAAGATATGAAAGAACAGTAGGTCAACCCAGCAATTGCTCTGCCTGTTTTTTGTGTATAGACTGTAAATGCAAGAAGTTTTCATTTATTTATATACATTCTTATTCATTCAGTGGGCATAACAAAGAACTGAGATAGGCTCAGAATCAAGGCCCATCAAAAAAGTCCTATTTGAACACCTCATTGGTTGATATTGTCTTCGCTAGTAATAAGAAGTAAATTTGTTGATTTTATACTGTTTTCATGAGTAGGAAACTTCTCATGTAACATCTTTCATGTTTTTGTCAATAAAATAACTTAAAACTGTAGTTAATGAGGAATAAGATATCAATGGTCGTTTATTAAATAATTTATATGGAAAACAAAAATATTACCTCTGTCTGAATTTCTTGGTTGAGGAATTATTATTATTTACATTTGGACTAATGTTTTCATCTTTGTTGTTATTATCCCTTGATTTGTTTATCTCATTGATTCTGTACAGATTTGATAAATTCTGTCAGAATTTCTGAGTTGAGAAGTTATTATCTACATTATTTACATCTAAACTAATGTCTTCATCTGTGTTGTTATTATCACACCTTTTCAGGTGTTGTATCTTCCGAAATTCTTCAGGTGTCTGATATCATTAACCCCATCCCTACTTTTTATTTTGCTTTGTGGTGTCCTGCTTGGCTAGAAATATTTCACTTTCAAGCAAATAAAATCTCACCATATCAATAACATGTCACATGACGCTGAAGAGATTTTCTATGATAAACTGAAAAATAGAAAATTTTTCTATCCAAATTGATGAGTCGATGGATCTTACTAGTAAATATCATATAGTCTTTGTAAGATTTGTCAATGAGGACAAAATTCAAAAAACATGTTCTGTTGCAAAGAATTACCACAGCTAAGCAAAGGAATACATGTGGTCTCTCATGTTGGCATATGTCTGATAGCACTCCAACAATAGTTGACTCCATAAGAGAATTTGTAAAAGGAAAAAAATGCTGATGTTGTCCCGTGGGTGATAACCATAGCTATTTGTAGGCCTTGTGACGTCATATGTAAATGGTCACCTCATTTATATTTTAAAATTGCTGAAGGAATTATTTATATAAATTATTATAATGGAATATCCCATACTCTCTATCGTCTATGTGAACTGACTTTATTCGAAGCCATATATAATGAGCACAGGAGATGCCTGTGAATCGCTTCATCAATAAGGCTTGCATATAGATTGAACAATCAGTCCTGAGTAAGCACTCTTGTTCACCTCTCTGCGTCCGAGCAGAGAGCAACCCAAGCAAGGCTTCGCCAAAGGGTAGAGTCTCACTTGAGTTGAAAAGACTAGTACCCGACCCAGCCTTAAGCTGGGTCTACAGGGTATTTTTTGGCTGAGCTTAAGGGCTCAGAATTCTTACATAACTTGTGTCATACCTGCCTTGATGAGAAGGTAGCAAATACCCTTGTTTTGGCAATTACTAGCCTGCCACCAGATTCTCTGTCATGTCATAGTGTATACCCTTTACAATAATCCTCTCCTTTTTCATCTATGTATGTTTTGCTGTTCTTTCACTTGAGTACCACCTTGTCTGTTTGTAACCTCTTTAAATGTTACAATATAAACAAAAACATATATCTGAGGGAATATAAAAGAAAGTCTTATAGTTGTGTTTTTTAATGTCTCATACAAGTTTTGTGTACACAGGGTGCGATGGATAAATTGTTGTCTAAATTATGCAAAAATGAAAATAATACTGACACCACATTTTAGCAATTACATTTACCAAAATTACACAAAAAAATCTTGAAATGATAAAGATTAAATTTATTCAATAAAATCACTATTGGCTTCAACCATGGCTTCCAGATGATTTTGAAATCTTCTGCTACTCTTCTGGACAGTTTCCTAGTTTAAGTTAGTAAATGCTGTCATAACCATTGCCTTCAGTTCATCTTTGGTGTTATGAGTTTTGTTGGTTTCTCACTAAACTGTGTCCCACTCATAATAATCAAGCGGGTTGCAGTCTGAGGAGTTAGTGGTGAGGGGTTGCAGAAAATTATCTGTCAGCCAGGACTGGGTTTTCCTCCTTGTGGGACATAGGACAAAGTCCTGTTGCCAGAGATAGGGTCTTCCAGCAATCATCCTCTAGATCCAGGCAACACTACCTCCTCAAGGCATTTGATATAAACCTTTGTGTTGAATCTGCAGCCCTCACAAATAAATTCAGAACAATCAGAGGAAGTTTTCCGAGCTACTGAACCTTCATAATCACCATTAGACTCATCTGACTCTTTCAGTATCCGCTGCACTGTCTTTCTATTAATACCCAAACACTCTTAAATATTTGTATTGATGTTTCTGACATGAATGCCAAACAGTAAAGAATACCATTTTCAAATTTCTGGTGGAGGGAATTGTATCATGGTGCTCTTTTTCTCACAGATAGTGCCCAACTGACCCTATTATACCATGCAGTGACAAAATCAAAAACAAATAATGTGCATGCACAAAATAAGAAATATAAAATGGTGATAATTTACTCATCGCAAACTGTATATAAAATTAGTTTTACCTTTTATTTACTATATTTTAGTGGATAAAGAGAATGAATGAGAAATCGAGGAGCCGAGTTCGAATTCCAGTTGAATTCATTGAATTCACTTACACGCAAATACCTTTGGGATAGGTATTAATCTGTCTCTTTCTTCCAGTTATGGGTTAAATAACAGGACAGATTGGGTTCTATAGCCTTGGCTGGCAACCAGTCTACCGCAGAAAGTAATGGCAAGCTACTGTGGGATAATCTTCTGCCCAGTCAGTCATGTCTCTTTCGAGACATGATCACCCATTTATGCAATCTCTTTAATTCTTCTTTACTAGCAGCCAAGCTATATATATATATATATATATAAGAAGAAGCATCCACAGCTGAGTTTTCTTTACTAAAATGGTACGTATCAAATGAGTAAGACGAGAGTTCCATTCTTCACCTAGCTATGTTCTCAGTTTTGATCTTGCTGGTCATTTTTGCATTAAACGTGAATGCGACTGATTTTTGTTTTTGTAATTAATTTAAAATGTCTCTTGATCAAATAATACTTCCATTTTCTCAGCAATTTCACAAAAGCACAGGCTTCTTTTTCTATTGCACAATGCCTACCTACTGATTTAGACAGTGTTCTGGAGTAAAAAGCCAAGGGCCTCCCCGGCTGTCAGAAACATATGGCTATGATACATTCTTAGGTGTCTGACTTTACTACCAGAGGTAGTGTATGGTTGAGCAGAGTAATGACTGCTTTAGTTATGTCCCTCTTTAACATGTTAAACACTTTCTCTGCTAGGAAACATAATGAGAATTTTGATACAGTTATTAGAGGGTGGATTTTTTCTGAAAATGACAGTATCCAATCAACATAGTGTGCAAACATTCCTAATGCATGGTGTAGAGCAGCTTTGGATCCACTAAACTGAATAATGGATTCAGATGTTCTGGATCCAGTTTTATATTATTTTTATTGACTTTAAATCTAAAATATCATTTGTCTTAGTTAAGCATTAGCTTGCACCTTTTAACAGTTGTCATGAATAATTTGAGATTTTTGTCATGCTCTGCTTGATTTTTCCTACAAATGGTTACATTATCAGTGTAAGCATAGGTGCCTTGCAGGTTATTTTCAATATCATCTGGTCTATTACTTGTTAAAGCTAGCTACCCCATTAGTTACACTAAATGTTTACCACTAGCCTTGAAGGCCATATATGGTCTATTGCTGAGCCTTACAGCTACCTGGTGATAGGAACTTTTGAGATTCAGAATACAAAACAGATTATTTTTTACTATTTTTTTCTCTCATCTCATGTTTTCTTGGCAGGGGTAGGCATCCAGCAAAGTAAACCAGTTCATTATTTTTTTTTTTAATCATTTCACCCCAAGCAAGGCATTCCACCACCACTATTGCACTTGGGGCTACATAGGGGAAGGCAAATAGAAAGAGTGGTTAGATATAGGAAATGTCAGAAGGCGGGTGATAGATAGTTGGGTGGGAAGAGTGTTTGAAAGAATGGAAGCGAGTTAGTTTGTTAGGAGGTGTCTATTGACCTTACATTTAAACTCCTGGAGATTGTAGCCATCGGGAAAGCAGTCATGTGGAAGGGAATTCCACAGTTGGGAAGTGCGAGAAAAGAAACTGTTGGAGTAGAAGTTGCAGTTGCATTTTATCGATTTCACTGTAAAAGAGTGGTATCTAGTTGCTAGTCTAGTATCTCGTGCAAATTCAAACCTGGGGGCAGCAGTGATCTAAGTTTATCGGAGCAGAAGCTGTGAAAGTATTTATAGAAGAGACACAGCGAAGCCACGTTGCAGGCGGTCTGCTAAGTCGGTATCAATCACATTACAGACCCTCTGCTGTACCTTGTTGGGAAGCCCAAGGAGAATAGCAGGGGCACCCAACCAGATATGGCAACAGTAATTCAATGCACGGGCGGATGGTAGATTTATAAATGTACAGGATAGATTCAGACGGAAAAAACCCCCAGGCCCTGCACAGAGAACCGACTTTCATAGCAGCGGATTTAGCAATGGATTCGATATAGTCATTCCACTTGAGGTCCGCTGAAAGTGTGAGACCAAGGAGGCATAGTGCTTTACTCTCTGGGAGGCAAGCCTGGTTCATGCTAATAGGAGGTAGGTGCGATTGTCTATGATGATTAATTGATAGTAGCTTTGTTTTAGAAGCATTAAAATTTACAAGCCATTTCTTACCCCAGTCCACTACGGATTGGAGGTCCTTTCCAAGCTCGGCTGTAAGGTTAGCTTTGTCGCCCACACCAGATTTTTGATCGAGGCGAGAATAAACTGTGGTGTCATCAGCGTAGATACCTACTTGGGATCTTATGGTATCAGGGAGATCATTAATGTAGATCAGAAAGAGCGTAGGACCTAGGATAGAGCCTTGAGGGACACCTGCGTTCATATGGTAGTTCTGGGAGGCATGTCCATTTAATACCACTTTCAATGTGCGGTTAGATAGGAATGACTGTATTAGTTCAAACAATTGTCCAGCTATACCATAGCTCCGCAGTTTGAATAGAAGACCAGCATGCTAGACTGTCGAATGCTTTTGAGATATCCAAGGCAATGGTTCGGGCTTCACCATTCCTGTCGAATGCCTGATATGTGTACTCGGTGATGGTCGTTAGCATATCAGCAGTAGACCTGGTGAAGTGGAAACCATACTGCTTGTCTGAGAGGAGCCTGTGTGCTGTGAGATGCTGAAACACCTCGGCATTGATAATGGCTTTGAACACTTTGCGAAAGATCGGAAGAAGGCTGATAGGTTGGTAATTTGCGAGGTCCAAGGGTTCTCCGGTGTTTTTAAATATAGGGACTACAGAGGAAGATTTCCAACAGGCAGGAAAGCAGGAAGCAGATAGGCAGAAGTTGTAGAGCTTAGAAAGTACAAAGGAAAGTTCGGGGGCACATTTCTTTAAGACTATGATTGGGATTCCGTCCCCTCTGCTCGCTTTGTGAGGGTCAAGTTTTGAGATTATCTTAGAGACAAGCAGGGGTGTAATATGGACGTCATTCAGTTGAGCATCAGTTCTAGGTGGGAAGTTGGGTGTAGAAACTCCAGACGAGTCCAGTCTCAAATTATTCAAGAATCTGCGGGCAAAGCATTCAGCCTTGTCCGCTGGGGAGGTGAGGACCTCAAATTTGTTTATTAGTGGGGGTATTGTGGACTTGCTCTTGTTAAGTACTCTTTTACAGAGTTGCCAGTAGTCTTTGGTGCCAAACTTAGAGGATGCTATGCGTTGCTTCATTCTGGCAGCAAATAACATCTTAGCTTCATTAAGTATCTTTTTACACTTATTACGAGCTGAAGCGAAAAGGCGTCTGTTTTGGTCCGACGCATAGCTACGATAGAGTCGAAAGAAATGATTCCGGTGGGCAATGGCAGCTGAGCAAGTGGGCGAGAACCATGGAGACAAATGAGATTTAAGCTGAAATTGCCTGGCAGGGATGAAAGCATCGATGCCAGCCTTAACCCAGGAGGAGACCCCGGATGCACATTCTTCAATGGAAGACTAAAAACGTTGTTCCATGGGACGTCACAGAGAAAGGCTGGGAACGAATCCCAGTCTGCTCTTTGTTAGCAGTAGGATATTCTACTTGTCTGGGTTTCTTGGGTTGGGTGGGAGTGGAATGAAATGTTGAGGGAAACTACGGTGTGGTCAGAGTTACCGAGTGGGCAGAGTTGTCTGGTAGTGCAAGAGTCTGGGATGGAAGTGAAGCAGAAGTCTAGCAGTGAGTCCCTTCTGTTAGGATTGTCAGAGAAATGCATGGGGAAGTTCACCACTTGCATAAGGGATTGGGTGATTGAAAAATTCATGGTGTGGACACCAGCAGGGTCGGTGACAGAGTTCTCCAGCCACTTGGTGTGGTGGGCATTAAAGTCACCAAACACGAATATATGGGCAGAGGTATGGGAAGAAATGGCTTTGTCAATATTGTCAGAGATACTGTCAAGTAACGAACAGTCAGGGGAGGAAGGGGAGTGGTAGAGAAAGAAGAGATAGCTAATTGAGCTTAGAAGTGAGAGGTGGAAGCACATGAAAGAATGATCCGGGGATTCAAGGGATGTCGCCCTAGCTAGGGGAAGGTGTTCGCTGACATACACACCAAGCCCATGCATATGAACATTGGAGTCCTTCCTGAAAAGGGGAAGGTAGCCAGGAATGTCAAACTCAGAAGAGGGGATAGAAGGGTTAAGGTTAGTTTCACATAGGGCCAAGATATCAGGTGAGTTAGTGTGAAGGAATGAATCAACGCTGAGGAAGTTAGTGCAGATACCACGTATGTTAGTGTAAGAGATGCAGACTGGTTTGGGCATTTTCAGACTAGCTGGTTTAGCTTTGCTATTATGTTTGCTTTTTTCCATCGTGATTCAGTTAAGGAGAGGTCTTAGAATAGAGTCAGTCGGTCACTTGTTTGCAGCATGTGAAGGATGGAGACTGGCGTGGACTACAACATAATGTGGCCTCGGGATTGCCCACCAAACATTCATGCAGGGACGCCCGTCCATGCGCAATAACACCTTTTATGTTTCTATTTTTTGCCTTTCACCATATAGATCATTTTTTCAATTCATTACTTTATTACACCATCTTCCCACATTCCTATCTTTATATATTCTGAAAAACATTTTTTCACCTATTTTGAGAAATTTTGTGACTTTTTTGTTATCCATGCTTATTTATTTTTATCTGGTAATAACTTGTCGAACACCGATTTAATTTTTTTCCCACATTTTTCTTTGACTTATATATATGCACATTCTTTTTCTTAAATTTCCTCCATAAAGCATCTCAGATTTAAGATTTTCTGACATTTGTTCGATATTTCTGGTAGCATTAATCTTTTATTCTGTTCCAGTTTCATTAGGATTCTAGCACATATTTCTGCATCTGTTTTTATTGTTAACCCTTGAACAAAAATTAATCCTTTAAAGATATCCAGAGTTAGTTTGTTTAATCTGAATTTGTCAGATTCATCACTTCCAGTGAGTACTGAATAACAAACTTGCAATCACCATTTGCTTTTTCCTGTTCTCAGAAGAGATTATGGAGGTTCAATCTCTCCACAGTAAATGACGTGGTTCAATTATACCATCCTTAAACTTACAAATAACTACATTTTGGATAAATAATTTATCCTTCTCTGTGTGTTGCCATGATTTACCAGTTTAAAATCGGGTGTTATACTGTAAAAGTCTTGGGCATGTCATTCTCATGGCTGCTAGGCTACAGATTTTAAAGGGTGGCTTAATGCCTCCAAAGGGTATTTCTACTCCTTAATGTTGACACATGAAGTTGTGCCCTGATTTTAAGTCACAACATAAATCCTTCATTAGTAAACATCTTACTCCTTGGTATAAACTACCCTTTATTTTTGGGTCAACCAAAGAGTATCCCAGTTCCTTAGTTAGACCCCTCTACTTTGTTTAGGCATAGGTAAGTTTTCTATGAATTTTCTTTCACAATGCTTGCATTAAGAAAGTTTTCTGTACCCTCTTTGTCAGTCAATGCCTTTAATGGCTGTTCGTTAGCTATGATCTCTATCTTTTTAGTTGACGTTAGCTGTGATCTCTATCTTTTTAGTTTTTGGGTCAACCAAAGAGTATCCCAGTTCTTTAGTTAGCCCCCTCTACTTTGTTTAGGCATAGGTAAGTTTTCTATGAATTTTCTTTCACAATGCTTGCATTAAGGAAGTTTTCTGTACCCTCTTTGTCAGTCAATGCCTTTAATGGCTGTTCGTTAGCTGTGATCTCTATCTTTTTAGTTGACGGGCAGCCATGTGGATCCAATAATGCTAAACAAGATAACCTTTCACTCTGCTTTATATTTCTACAAAATTTAGCCCACTGTCTCTGCTTTCCATATGTATAGCATTTGTCTCTTCTAGCAGGGCATAGTGTCTCTTGACTCTACAGAAAAAAAAACAAAACATATGCATTTAATTAAGGCTGTTTTTTTAAAAGCCTATTTTTTTCATATGATGGGGGGGCCAAAATAGGTGAAGAGGTCTCTGATGTTACTGCATTTGTATCATACTTTTCAGCATTTTGTTTTTTTTTAAATCTAGTAATCTAGCACGGTCATAGAGTTTCTATAGTGTTAAAGTGCTATTTTTTGAGTATTTTTTGTTGGATATTCATGGACCAAAGCCCGCTTATGATGTTGAATTAATATTCAACTGATGCCAAAAAAAATGATCAGTCTTTACTTAGTTTTACTGAGGCTTTATAGAATCCATTAACTGAATCTGAGAGCAGTTGACTCTTCATAGACCATTTCATTTCTCTTTTTTATGTAGATCTTGTCCAGGAATGTTAAAGCCTCTTCGTAGGAAGGTGCGTCTATGAAATACTCAAAACTTGGGCTGTGATATATTTGGACAGGTAGCTTATTAGAACTTTTTGTAGGTACATAAGAAGTTTAGGAAAGTTTTTCTCCAGTGACGGTATTGTAGTTCAGTGACAGACATGTTAGGGGAATAATGTTTTTCTGGAAACTGTAGATTAGTTATTATCAAAATAGTTAACAACAAGAGTTCATTAAATTGTAGTAGAACTGTTAGAGACACTTCATATTAGCTTAAATAAAAGCTTTAGTGAACTCTGAATACAAACAGAGTTCTCCCGAATATATGTATTCAGGACAGATTCATTCATGGGGGAAATCGACCATACCACAGCTACATTGAACAAATGATAATGCGATAATAAAGTAAACCCAAATAGAGAGAAGAATATTTAAAAGTTACATACCAGTGATGGTAATGTTGGCGGTAAGAATAGGAAGATGAGAAAACTAAGAACCACATGAATGCTTTGTTTGCATGAATTTGTGTAAGGTTTGCTACAGGAATGAATTTCAATACTGCAAGTGTCACAGAAAGGAAGAAAGTTACATAAAAGTTACATTTGGGGACAGTGAGTAAGGAGTTAACATGTAGTGAAAAGGATTCTTCATACACAGATACAAACTTAAATAAATTTATAAAATATTTAAATGATGACGTGATAGTAAAGTAGACCGAAGTCAAGAGAAAGGACTTTAAAGTTACATATGAGTGAAGGTAATGTTAGAAGTAAGATTAGGAGGATGAGAAAACTAAGAAAAACATGCTTGGGTTAATGTTTTTACTGTTTCTGTGATTACTAAGGGCAAACAGGAAGCGGTAAAAATATAAAAGTCAGTCAATTAAGTGTAATATGTAATACACACTCTCTTTTGATTCATGACTGACTAGCCAAAAGATTTCCCCGCAGTAGGTTGACATTTCTTTCTGCTGTAGACGGGTTACCAACAATGACCATAGGACCCATATTTAACCATAGTGAAGAAGAGACGGATTCATACCATTCCCAAGGGTATTTGCATGTGAACGAATGTAACAAATCTGACAAGAATTTGAGTTCTGGCTTTCCAATTTATTAAAGCCAATATCCATTACATTATAAAGCATGTCCACTAATGTTTAAGAAGCACCTAAGCTAAAAAAAAAGATAAACTAAGAGAAGTAAAATGATGCAGTTTCTATACTCTGGTAATAGAAAAATTTCTATATTGAGAAGTAACTTTGCTAAGTTAAACACCAACAAAAGGCTCAATAGAAACAATGTTTACTTGAATCAAACATAGACAACTCATACAAGATTAAAAGGCCAGCTCCGCCTTGTCTCCCCTACCAACACCATAATGGCATCTCTTTTGCCTGTGGTTTCTTTTTCCATAACCCAGTATGTCTGTTGTTCACCATTTTCCAGCCCTATCAGCTACGGCCAAGTGAAAGTGAGAAATGCAAGCAAACAAGCAAGCAAGCAGGTTGGGTGAAGTCTCCCAAGTTCTGATCTGATCACAAATGGCACAAAACAGGTTTCAGTGGCTAGTGTCGATCCAGACTTGGATCTATAATCCTTACATTGCTTCAGTGAAAAAGGATAACCACAACAGCAGGGTGCTGGGTCGGATTGTGTGTGGGGATTGTCTTTGAAGGTGTCAGATGCCCTTGCAAGAAATGAACTAATTCTCCTGGGAATGTGTGACTGACATCAGTATAAGCCAGCGTGATCTGCCTCTCAGAATTTTGACAATAAATACTCTACATGACACAAATCCCTTTCATGTTTTGTTCCATCAATGCCTAGTTGAATCAATAGAAAGGGATGGGCTTGAATACAGTTGCCGCTTACATGGCTTCAGTATTCTGGTTTGGCTTAGATTATGGTTTATAAAGCCTCAAAATGATTCTCTTCTTTATTTTCTTCTAATCGCATATTCTCTTATTGAGTTTTGGAAACGTAAAGATAAATTCACTTATCTTTCAATCGTATTTTGGATAAGAGAACAATAGTATTGGTACTGGTTAGGGAATTGTCCCTCTGCTTACTCCTCCCACCTTACCTCTCAGTAGATCTGCAATATTCATTTCTAAACTCTCCAGAGGAGGTTGTTTATGCAGCCATCTTGGTGCAGAAGAAAAATAAAAAGCTGAAAAGCTAAATTCTTCCATTTTGTCTTTGAGATTAGCTTTTAGAAAGGCTGTTTGCTCATTAGTTGCTTCAAATTCTAAGGTATTTATTTCTGTTCTTCACTCTCTTCTTAAATAGGTCAATGTCCAGTCATTCACTAAAGAAATCTCAAATCAAGTAAGGCACAAATTTTAATAAGCACTTACATTGTTTGATTAGGAATTTTCACAGCTAAAATATATCAAAACAGGAATAATTTTCACTTTTTTTAAACAAGCAATTAATTTTTAAGATAAGAAAAATAATACTGAAACCATTACTTTTTACTAAATTTTATATTTTTTGCAAAAGATCATTGGTAAAAAAAGAGTTTATATAAAAAATTGAGACATAATGCAGTGTCTACTTAAATAAATATGTTAATGTCTTTATTGCCTTATTCTAATATGAAATGTATATATGAGGAAATTATTTTTTTTTTTTAATCATTTCACCCCAAGCAAGGTAGAAATGCCACTGATGAGCGGGGGGGGGGGCTACATAACTGTAAAAAGATTAATTAGAAAAGAGTGAGGAGTACAAACTAGTTAGAAAGGAGCAATAGAAAGCTGAGAAAGCAGGTGCGATGACAGATACATAGGTGGAGAAAAAGGGAAGGATATACAGGGGTAGAGAGAGAGCTAGAGTCCAGTGGTTAATAGATGAGTATTGACACTGCATTTAAATTTCTGGAGGTTGTAACCGTCAGGAAAGCAAGAATATTGGAGCGAGTTCCACAGGCGGGAAGTGCGAGAGAAGAAGCTGCAGGAGTAGAATTGTCGTTTTGGCTAACCTGACTGTGAATGGGTGGGACCCAGTTGCCAGTTTGGTTGCACGAGTAAACACCTGTTGAGGAGGCACCAGTGACTTAAGTTCGTCCGAGCAGAAGCCATGAAAGTATTTACAGAACAGACAAAGGGAGGCCACATTTCAACGGTGGGGAAGTGGCTGCAGTCGAGCCACCAGATCAGTACCTATCACATTACAGACTCTCCTTTGGAGCCTGTCAAGAACACTGAGGAGAACGGCAGGGGAGCCTGACCATAAATGGCAGCAGTACTCCATGCACGGACGGATGGTTGACTTGTATATATGCAGGATGGATTCAGGTGGAAAAAACATCCTGGATCGACATATGACAAAGTGGAAAAATTTTACTTGTTACATGTTTCATCCTTCAGGACATCATCAGAGTAAATTTGTTAGTCATTTCTTATATACTAGCAGTATAGCCCAGCATTGCTCGGGTGTAATGAAAGCTTTAAACTAATCCTGGAGCTCAGACTCTTTGGACGTTGGCACGAAAGACTAAAAAGCAATAGCTGTTTCCAGTTAAAGCGAAAGCATAGATTGAAAGAAAAATGAATGGATGTAAGTCAAATTTTGATTTCCTGATATCAATATCAAATAAGTTTTTTCATCGTAAACTGAATTTTGAAGGCTAAATAAGTCCTCTGAGTAAATGGTATCATGGCTGAGACTAAGAACTACAATTATACCTACTTAGAGCCAAACCCGAAGCAAAAACTAAAATAAAAGGGCTGAAAAAATACAGACATACAGGCAGATAAACAGACATACACACAAACATCTTGCCTTTTATATATATATATATATATATATATATATATATATATATTATCGATTTTCTGCACTATTATAAAAACTGCAACCTTCAAACTTCTGAATATCGTTTCTTATGTCTTTGTCTATGAGTGTATCAAATTTGATTAAAATCGGACAACTCCTTCTATAACCCAATTTTTTTTGATTATCGATTTTCGATATTTGTCGGGGGTACCTCAACACAAAACCTAGCTAAGAACACTCGCAGATGCTTATAGTACAACTGTGTAAATTTTCAAGAAAATCGGTTCAGCCATTTCAGAGTCTATAGGTAATGGACACACATGCACACAGATACACACACACAGACAAAGTTCCATTTATAAATAAGTTTAGATTTAGATATAAGAATGCATTGCTGCTACATTTGATCTGGTGCATCTGCTATGAATTTAGAGATTCTCAATAAAATACGAAGAACTGGCATCTGAGCTTCAGTCACTTTCCCACCATCATAATGTAGCTTCCCTGTGCCTTTTCTCTAAATATTTTCATAGTAACTGTTCTGATGAACTTTCCTCTTTCATACCTCAAATTTGTGAATTTAAGGAATGAACTAGATTGGTAGCTAGGTCTCATCATTTTACAGTTGAAATTGCTATATGTAACTGTAAGTTCTGTGTTTGTGGAATTCACTTTTGGCTTCTTGTTTTTAATCAACTTTGATCTTTAAAACTTTAAATGCAATCTTAGTGGCTTTATAACCTTGCTTGGGGTGAGGTGATTTAAAATGTAATGACTATTTGGTAGTTGTGAGATTACGGCATACTAAACTTCTTTGGAAATAGATTCTGCAACTAAAAATCAACTCTAGTCCCATCTTAGTCCCATTTTAAAGAAAGCGCACTTCTTCACAAAGTTATTTTTTCTCAAAAATCCATATCTGCTCAGTTCCATATCTAAAACATAAACAAATCAATTCTTAAGAATTAATGGAGTTTTTATTTTTAATAAAAACATCAATTGCTATTTTCTTGATTCCTGTCCTTTTCTTCGGAATCCTCTGTACCTTGTTTTCCTTCTCACTGTAACCCCTTGCCTTGCTTGGGGTGAAATGATTATAAAAAAATCTAATATCAAATATATTTTATCATGGGCTTCTCTCTCCTTAATTTCTGTTCTTTTATTGGCCTCTCTTCTTAATAATGCCTTTTTTTTTCCCAGATCCTTTCACATTCAGTAACCCCTTGTCTCTTAGTTGGCTTTATCACCTTATTTGGTTAAAAAGAAATATTAAAAATGTTTTTATTGTTTGGTAAGTCATCTATTTCTCACTGCAGAGAAATTCTTTTAGAAATAAATTCTTCAAAATTGGCTTCCTGTGGCAATATTTCATGGCTAAAATATAGTTCATTTGAAAATTATGATGACTTTTCCAACAGTCAGTTGGATAAATGAAGCAGTTTGTCATAAAAAAAATAATAATGATAATATTTTATAATTTTTTTCTTTTATATTTTTCAGATTTCTATGCAATGAGCCCTAAAAGAAATGGAGGAGTCTACATTCACACAAAGGATGGATTAAAAAAAGAAATAAATAGGAAAGGCTTTCCTTAAAAGAAAAAAAAAAGTAAGGAGGCGAAACCTTTTCCCTTAAAGATTGCAATTATCAATCAAAGGCATTTGCACAAATTAAACGTTTAGTTGCAGATCAAGGACTGCACCTTGGATCAACCCTCTAACATTGCAATAACCCTACTCCCTATTTCCCTTCCATCTCTATAAGCCACTCCCTCATCAACCTCCTCTATTCTTTTAAATCCATAATAATTGCACAATCTAATGCTAAGAAGTCTTTCTAATTTCCAAAGCCAGTTCCAAACTTTAAAAAAGGTCCCTGCATGCTCTGTTTCTGTTCACATTCTCTCCCAGTTAACAAGTTCCATGTTCCTAATTCAGTTAGGTTAAAATCTGTTTCTAACGATTTCAGTCTGAGAGAGACAAAAAAAAAGAGAGAAGAGATAAAATGAAGTTAAAGACTATAAGAATGAGAGACAATATAGAAAAGAACAAAATGGTATAAAGCAAAAAAAAATTGATTATATAACTTCCACATAGAAATTATTTCCATCACCTTTTTCTCCTTCCATCCGAATGACTTATCAGCAGTTAGATAGATACCTTTTGCGAATATATACCCAGACTAAATATATAAATTTTGAATATTATAGATATTCCGATTACGTTTTCTAGAATCTTTTTTCTTTCAGAAATTAAAAAGTTCTTAAATTAGAACAGATTACTATTAACACCAGGTTTTCGTTCACAGACGCGTGTAAAAATCAGACATTTTTTTTCTTTTTTTTAAAAAGACATGGAAACTTTAATCTAACTTCAAGTAAGCAGCAGTTACCCATTCCTACCCACTGTTTAGATAAAAACTGAGACTTTGAAAATCAGTAAATGAAATATTAATGCAACGACACCAATAGTTGCAGCAACAAGAGGGAAAAAATAGAAAATGTAGGCAGCGTTTCTTATAATTGGGAACACTAATGCTTCGTTCTGATTTTATTCACACATTCTTTTCCTAACATAGTACACACACACACACACACACACGCACACACACACACACACACACACAGATAGATAGATAGATAGATAGATAGATAGATAGATAGATAGATAGTTTCATGATTAAATGGAATATTCAGGCTTAAAAATTACATTTAAGCATGAGACAGACTGTTGCCACTTGGTGTTGACCTCAATGTCCACTTTTATATTTTATTTATATATACTCTATCCTTGATACTGAGCAAAAGAGAGCTCAATATCAGAGATAGAGTATGAATATAGCCCACCATAAAACTATATTTTTATCATATTTACATTATTCGGACTATTGTCCTCATCTTCGTTGCATTTGTACAACATTTTAGCTGTCGTATGCGCTGGCCTTCTTCAGGTGCTAGGAATTTTAAATGAAACCCTTTATTACAATCACTGGGGTATATGAACCAGAAGAAGGCTGGATAGATGGCAACAAAAATGAGGACAATAGTTCAAATAATGTAAATACTGTAAATACTACCTCATCTCAGAAATATAGACAAATATATATATATATATATATATATATATATATATATATATATTATTTTGCTTATTAAGTAGAAAGGTTACATCATAAACTGAACAAACTTTTTGGCCAATCTGATAGATAGATAGATAGATAGATAGATAGATAGATAGATATGAATACAGGGAGTAAGACAGAAAAATAGATATGCTATCTTCTATCTGAAGATCATTTGATATGTGAAAATGACAGTCACAATAAAATGTTGGTTTCTTTTTTTTTCATTGTGAGTAATATAGCAAAATTTAAACAACAAACACACACACACACACACACACACACATAGATAGATAGATAGATAAATAGATAGATTACTGAGTATTCTTGGTAATAAAACAGTGCTTGATGTAGAGAAAAACAAAGCTGAGATAGATAGATAGATAGATAGATAGATAGATAGATAGATAGATAGATAGATAGAAACAAACAGATGGATATAGATTACATGTGTCAACAATTCATGGTCAGTTTCACTGTTCAGTTAGATCTTCAGACTAAGTATATATATATATGCATATTTAAAAAGAATATATATATATATATATTCATTTATTTCATATGTAAATGCAAATCACATTTAGGGGATTCTAGCTATATATGTATGTATGCAGGTTTCATTAAAAATGACAGACAAGGTATTATAGTTAAGTTTTTATATAATTTTTTATGTGATCATATGATTTCTTTCTTTTGAGAACATAAATTATATGAAAATTGTCCAAATGTTTTGTTTATCCAAGCACCTTCGGCTATACTTTTAGCCATTTTCAAGGATGAACATTATTTTACGTGTAACAGAATGTATATGGTGTTATGTATAATATGGAGCAGTGATATGTGTCACGTACCAAATATAGTAAGCATGTTGTTAACCTGTTTGTAGTATATATATATATAACCATCAATTTAAAAAGAGAAAAATATACTCCCTTTTTATCTGTTTTTATCTTTCTGTCAATTTTAACTTTATTAAGTCTGGCATTATATCTATATATATATATTTATCTCTTTGTTTATATATATATATATATATATATATGGGCACATGGACAAGTGGTTAGAGTATTTGCATTCTGACCATAAGACCTAGGTTTTCACCATGATTAGTTTGTTAG